>JAJJMA010333167.1:111048-122874 GCA_023529015.1 Papaver nudicaule
GACGAGGTCCCGAGGTTTTTCTGCAAGGCAGTTTCCTCGTTAAAAAACGTTTGGTGTCTTGTGTGCTTTTACTTTCCGCATTATAACTCTGATTTATAATTAAAACACCAAGTAGTACGTTATTGCCTAACTGTCGAGATTACTCCAGTTAGAGGTTTGGATATTGATTTTTGAGATCGTCCAGACTTTTACCATAAGACTCACGAGCCAAAACGAAAAGTTGGTAGTATTTCGGTACCCCTTCTTTTTCAGGAACCATTGTGTTTGAGCAAAGAACAATCTCCTGTGAAGAAACCAATTCTTTACGAAAACTCAGTTTCCGCCAGACGGAAACTCGGTTTCCGCCGAGAAAATCAATGGCTAGATCTCGCGATCTGCCAACGGATAGTTGATTACAGCCTTTGGATAAAGAATTCAAACATGTAATGGCTATTTTTTTTTGTTTTGTTGTGTTTTGGCTACTCCTATATAAGCAAACTTGGTTTTCTTCTTCTCAAATCACCTAAATGCATCATATTGATTTACTTCTTCTCAAACCTACTTCAAATCATCATCATATTGATTTTCTTCTTCTTCTTCTTCTTCTTCTTCTTCTTCTTCTTCTTCAATTCATCATCTTCTTCTTCAAATCTTCTTCAAAATGGCCAAACATTATACCAAAACCGAAGATTTAGCTATTGTGAATGCATATATTAAGTATGAGAAGGGTGGAAATTGGAAAGGGGGTAGAAAAGAAAGGTTTTGGCCACTTGTTCTTGAGGAATTTGTTAGATTGATGCAAGGAAATCCTAACAAGCGAAAATGTGTTGCAAGCAGATTTAGTATACCAAGGAAGATAGAACGACTCTGATCGAAACAAACAACACTCTGTAGTATACCAATTTATTTTTCATTCACTTTTCAAATTCTCTCGAGTGCCGAAAAGAATCTTAACAAGATTTTGAGGGATTTTTTGTGGGGTATTACAACAGAAAGAAGAAAAATCAGCTGGATCTTTTGGGAGAAGATATGAAAGCCAAATAAACAATAGGGGGGTTAGGTTTAAGAATTTTAATACCAACTAATAAAGCATTTTAGCTAAGCAGACATGGAGGTACTATGAAGAAAAGAAATCTTGTGGAGAAAGGTGATTAAAAATAAAATGGAAGGCAATGTAGAAGATATGTGGATGAATGAAAACAATGTACCACATGGGAGAGGCATATGGAGGAGTTTTTAAAAAATGAAGAATGTAGTAGAAGACATGACAAGTGTGGAAATTCAAAATAGATTTTCAGATAATTTTTGGGGTATAAGTGCGAATAAAATATGGTGTTAAAAACAAGATTCCCAAACTTGCATAAAATTTTTACCCAGAAGAATGCATATGTTAATGAAGTAATAGAGAATGACATATGAAACATTCAACTGAGAGTAAATCTCTTACCAACAGAGATCACATAAGTAGAAAATTGTTCAGGTTGCTGGGAGATCCTCCAAACTTAAGTACTGGTGAAGATGAACTAGTTTGCAATGCTACTTGTGGGTTTAACACAAAAGCATGTTATAACTGGTTATAGGTACCTTTCAACTTCAGCAGGGTACAATTTGCACCTCTTAAGGTACAATTTTTCATGTGGCAAGTAGCTCAAAATGCTATCCCCGTGACTGACAATATGGTAAGAAGAAGTTGCATGCCCAATACCATATGTTTTCTATGGAACAACCAACTTGAATACTCGTTTTTCTTATACTGTAAATACGTGCAAAACCTAATGAATTTTTTTATTATAATATAACATGGATTCAAGGTTGAACCATGACAATCCAATTACACACATGGAAATTTGGAAGAGAAAAACGGGGGAAAACAAATTTAGCCCCTGTTAATATTTTCCATCTGCTGGGTTATTTGGGGAGAAACGAATGCTGGGTTATGGTAAGATATGGAAGATCTCAAAAATCAATATCAAAATCCGTCAACCTGAGTTGGATCGTAAAGATCAATTCCAACAAAGACAAGTCTTTGTGAATCCCTCAGGAGTATTAGTAATTAACTGCAGGTTACTAACGTCCAACTTGTGTTGCTTTAATTATGTAATCAGAGATATAATGAACAAAGTAAAGCACACAAGACGCCAAAAGTTTTGTTAACGAGGAAACCGCAATCCAACAAAAAAAAACCCGGGACCAATTCGAGTTTGAACACCCAGAGTATTAAGATGTCTACAAGCACTATCCTACTATCAGACTTCGAACTGGGATGTATATGAGACCGACTCAAGCCCTCCACGTGAATCAGTCGATGTCGCACACCTTACGTCTCTTGGATCTAGCAAGACCTTACGCACTTGATTTCCTTAGCTGACGTCCGTTACATTCCTCGAAGTTTCTTTAGACATTGTTAAAGGCTTTTGTTACTCGAACTGCTTTGCAACAGAGAATACCAGTGTCTTTTCTGTCCTCAAACAAATTAACACTTGAAAATGACTTCATTTAGATATGATCAAGGTTATACGAAAATCAACCTGCAAGTTAGGGATGGCATGTAAATCAAGTGAACAATGCCTAACTAGTCTGTACCTTAATCGTGAAAAAAATTTGGAAAACCAATACTTACACAATCAGAGCTAATTAGGACTTATAACACCAACTACAACCACACGCTGCTTCTATCAACCTTGTAGTTGATTAATTGTTCTTGAATGGCCTTATATAGTAGAAGAAAAAGATTGTAGATTAGAAAAGAGCAAGTATAATCCATCAAGGTTACATGTTATTTCGATAAATACCACTAAGGCAAATATCTCATACCTGTGCTTCACAACTCTCAAGTGAAGTTTCATGAAGGAATTTATACTTATAGAGGGCGACTCTCCAAAACAAGCTTACACCTAAGTGCAAAGAGTTTTCATAGAATTCCACAGAGGTGTTTTACGATTGCTTGATTCTAGTGGTTTTCGTTCTAGATGTCCTCTATTTATACCATTCAGATAGGTTGCTTAGGAATAAAGCATTAGATTCCTTGTACTACAAGTTAGGTTGTGATCATGTAAACGAACCCGTTACTTAACTTGCACAGAAATTTCCACAGTTTAATCACTCATGGAACCAATTAGAGTTTATCACCAAGTATTTTGGTAGAGGAAAACTACGTTAAAGATATGGTCTTAACACAAGAGTGAACAGCTGAAATCTTATTGAACTATTGAGATTCGTTAAATGAACCGCGCAAAATATTCGCAATGAAGATCTAGTCTATATGTCTATGAGATTCAGGAGTCTCTGATTAAACCGCGTAAAGAATATACGCCAGAACGGTCCGCGAACCGTCCATACTTGAAATCTAGGCTAAATATCCGGAGGTCTTATTCGTGTTTAGGTTCACATACAAAAAGCATTTTTGGAGTGCAGGAGGAAATTCAGTAGTCCAAGTTCACGAAGCGGTTCGCGAACTGCCAGCACCTTCAAGTTGGTTTAACTGGATCTGCTCTGTCGTACGTGGGTTGGGCCATCATTCATAGTTATATGTTGGTACGTTTTGAGCCATAATCCATATGTACTCACTCTAATTAATTCGCAAGGAAACCATTATGTAGGAAAGTGTATTGATTCTTTCTCATGTGTATCCTATAACCTTAATACACTTGTAAAGCATACTAACACAACCTTTGGTTATGTAGATAGAAATACATCTCAATAACCTATTTCGTACTAAAGAAGCCGACTATTCGAATGATAGAATAAGTATAATAGGAGTATCCATAAAGTCACAACTCCTACTAACATTTTGTCGATGCAGATGTAATGATGTATTCGTAATTAAGCTCTAGTCTTCGTCATCAAGGTCTCGCCTACTTATCTAATTCCCATATCCGAAATATAAATTTTAGTAGACTAAATCAAGAATAGTGTTTTGACATCTAAACTTGACAACTAGATTGACATACAAACACTATTAGGTTTGACCGAGTAATGCTCTAACATGAATAAGACAACTATGGCCAACAAAATTCCTAGAAATGATAATGTGCTTATAAATGCAGTGAAAGAAACAACTTTTCGATGTGGTTCAATGGAGAAATGGTTTAGAACGACACCATTTAGCAAAGATCTTATAACACATTAGAAAGTGACTATTGATTGTAATTAATCTCTATGCACTATATTTTGGTTTGCTCCCTTGAGTGTTTGTGATTATATTTTTTTTCTTCATACACCAATACACAAGTTAACATCCAATCATTGGTTCACTTTATGTGGAATGAAGTAAACAATTGAATGCTCATAGAAGATATAATAAAAATTTAGAAGAGTGATAATATAAATAATCACGTATGAGATGAAGCAAACACTCTCCAACTTATAAAAATATCGTTGCTTACTTCACCCCACATAAAGTGAACCAATTATTGGATATTAACTTGTACATGAGTGCACAAGTTAACAAAACCCATACAGTTCTAACCGTTTTCCTCGGAAATAAATAAATAATAAAAAAAAAAATTGCGTAATTACCACTTTGGGGGAGTTGGGTAGTGATATTGTGGAGTTTCTGAAAAGATTGCGCAATTATAAGGCTAGTCATGATGCGAACGTCATAGTGGGGGATTTTCTTTTCCATAGGATTAGGGTTGTCATTCAAAAAGAGATTGGAGCCCAGCTTGTTGCCAGGCTTCCATCTAATTCTTGTAATTATGTTGATTCTGATAATGATTAACATGAAATTGAAGAAAAAAAATAAATAAAAGAGGTTTGAATATGTTTGTATGACTTTCTACTCGTTTTTCTCATAGTTCCAACCCACACAGCCTTTTCCAAACACAAGAAACGAACTCATATCAATGAATCCTCCTTCAGATTTCAGAGTATCGAATGAAAGAAAGCATTCTCGCTTCTGAATTCTACTAGTAGGCCTTGGAGTTCGAACTCGAGAGAGATTCGATTTAAATAGTTTCATTGGAGTAACCATCTAGGGTTTGCGGAAGGTTTTAGAACATGTTGGATACTCAATGTATTACTATTACCGAACTCCTAACTTCTAAATTACCGGACTATACCACCACACTTTGTTGCTTTCTTTTGTAGTCCCTTTGAGTAGCAAAGAATGAATTCATCTACCGACGAAAACTGCCACAACCAACACATTACGCATAAGGTAATGCTCGACACTTAGATTTTTGCCACCTCATCTACTAAGTTCACCACCATTACCCAACCCAACACGGATTATCAGAGCTACGACTTGGAATCGACTAGAGGATGGATTAAAATCAACACAGATGGAGTGGTTCGAGGACATCCAGGATATGCGGGAGAAAGATTCATCGGCTACGCTTCTTATTGAAAAGTAGGGTATACCGAGATATACCACAAACTTTTGAATTCGTGAACCTAGTTGATCAGGTTACTTGAAGGATCTCACAAATCAATATTCAAGTAACAACCCGAGTGGTCACAAGGGTTTTTAATCAACAATCATACTTACGCAATACTTTAATTATATAACAATATAACGCTGAAGAGAAAAGTAGTGCACGACACAAGATGTTTTGTTAACAAGAAAACCACAACCAGCAGAAAAACCCCTGGACCTCGTCCAGTTTTGAACACACACAATATTAAGCGAATACAAACGCTAAACCACTCTCAGACTTCGGACTGAATGTATCGAGACTGAATTAACCCTCCAAGAAACTCAGCTGTCGTTGTACTCCTACATCTCTTGATTGCAAAATCCTACGCACTTGATTCCCCTAGCTGACGTCCTTTACAGGCCTAGGAGTTGCTCCACTTCCTTTCGTGAAGACTAGCGCTACCCTGGCTCTAACAGGACGACTAGTTGTACTCGATTGTCATTCAACAAAAATACGATAAGTGATTTCCTTTAGACTTAAAGTCATGGTTAATGGAAATCGATATACTGAGTAGGGATTATTGATCTAGCCTAAACAGTTTTACCTCGTAAAGCGTGACGAACTTAGTATGAAACCTAGTTCGTGAATTACGTTATGGAGCTTCTAAGACTTAAAACACTGAGTGCATCCTTACGAAACTTCTATCAAATCTTTGGTCATTTTTGATTGAATTGATAAACAAAACAATCAACCTATGATACAGGATCATGAATATTAATTCCGACCTGTGCTCCACGTTTCTCAAGTGAAGTCTTTCAAATAGTCGTAGTCCAAGAAAAAGGCTTCGAGATGACGACCAACCTTTATGAATGGATACATAGATGTGTAGAGGATTGAAGTTGTATCTTGCAGAAGGTCATCTATTTATATTGATTATCAAGGGAGACATTGCTTTAAAGTTAAGCAACCTTGAGCGGGGCTCACACAAGTTTCCGAACTTAGACTAGTCCATAGGCTTGCTGAGGTCCAATATCAATCTTCTTCTAACCCGTTGGTTAATAACCTAAAGGCCGTGAGAAGACTCGCCTTGATCGAATCGAAGGATAGCAAATGGCTAAGCAAGTTAGCCATGCTATGGAGTCCATATAAGAATATACGGACGTAAAGATAGTTGTAGACAAGAGCTCCGTGGGCCTTATTGTGAATGAGTTCGAGAATCCATTTACAAAAGGCTAAACTTCAAAATAGAAATTTTAAACCATGTCTTATATTAACGCGAACATAACGCGTTCATACAACCGTTTTTAGAGTTCAGGAGTTTCTGAACTCTTATATGAACGCGATCAGAAAAAACTGATGAGTTCAGGAATTTCCTTTTGCCACATGAACGCGATCAGAATGCGAGTACCGTTCAGGTAATTCAAGAACTAGCTCTATACCCACATTCTACTTATGAATTGGTCACTTAGTGATCTAAATACTAAGAGAACTAATCTTTGATCCTTCAAGATCACTATAAACAACATCATGGACTATTTAATTGATAGAATGGTAAATACGAAACCGAAAGGAAAACCTTTCTGACCTTTTAATGAGGACGATGAATTTATCAAGCGTGTAAGCTCCGGTCTTCATCTTCAATGGTCTTCGTCTCGAATACATAACCTATCCTAGTTAGAACTGATATTGTAGACTTATCAAGGACTGAGTTTTCGTCAACTAAACTGAACAACCGACTTGAGATAACAACGCCATTGGATTCAACCGAGCAATGCTCTAACACTTATGGCTATGGCACAACCACTTGGAATCACTACGACTTTTGCAGCAGGAACCTGGGTGATGCTATTGGCAAAACGGACTGCTACTACTAGAAATTTGACTCATATTTGCTTCGAGACGAATTCAGCTATCTTGTCAACTTTTTGACAAGTGCAACGGAGCCTCCTGGTATCTCACTTATATGACCATTGAAATACGCCAGCTGCTCTATACACTTCCGAATTACAAACTATTGCATAAATACTGGAAGGGTAACCAGGCACCTGATGGACTAGCCAACCAGGCAACAAACTATAGTCAAACCGGTTCTTATGAAGCAAACATTTGGGACCGTGTTACACCATCTTTTTTAAGATACTACGAGCGTTAAATATTCACTTATAACAGTTATTTAGTTTATCTGTCTATTTTCATGCTTCGAAAAATTTCCAAAAATCAAAAGGAAAAAATGACGTCATTTACGAAAAATCAGGGCACTCGTGATAGACCGACCATCATTTTTCCCACCGTTCCATCTAAGGGCTAAAACCACGGTCTACGATTCATTTTTGAAATGAAGCCGTTGCTACTTTTTTTTTTTTTTTTTTTTTTTTTTTTTTTCGAAAACCCACCCTCCTAAGGGGGAGAGGTAGGTTACCACTGCACTAAGCAGTGGAACCTGAAGCCGTTGCTACTTACTGACGTTACTGTTTTGCCAACAAAATGTCAAGCGCGCAGATTCAACAATAGCCTATAAGTTGATGGTGTAAGGAAAGCGTAAGAATAAATTGGGGAAACTGTGGAGTCTGTGGACCAATTGAACCGAAAGTATTTATTTTGTTTTGTTCAGTGTTCACCACAGAAACAGCAAACAGCAGGGTCAATCGTAGTTTGTTTGTTTGTTGAACAAACACAAAAAGACCAGAAGGGTCGGTCTGGAGTCTTTCATATAGCGAATAGGAAATCACAACAAACCCACTGAGAGGGAGAATGGAAGGAGACGAGATAGGCATAGTTTTATCAAGAGCTTCGGAACTCCGATGGAAGATAAACAATTGCATCAACAACACTAATGAAAGAGATGATAAAGAAAAAGTAGCTGAAACTCAAACTGAAGGTGTTGTTGATACAACATCCAGTCTTTCTCTCGATGATGAGTCTCTATTGAACATTCGTGATGCCCTAGATTCTCTTGAAGTACAACTCTCTTCGTTACAGGTTTTACTTCCCTCTCTCTTTACTCATTTTTAATTTTTTTTTGTATACCTTTCATTAGTTTAGGGTTATTAAGAAAAACCCTTAATTTTATTTCACCACCTGATTCATTTCTTGTTATTTATTACAGAAATTTTGGTAGAAATTGTAGCATGAAACCTACAAATTTTCATTTCTTAGTGAACTCGAACACGTTTTGTATCCAAAAAAAAAAAAAAAAAAAAAAAAAATCATAGAATTGGATTGCACTTATTACCAAGTGTAGTCTTTGTTTTAGCAACTATGTAATATAGCTTGTACCTTCACCATTGGAAGCTACAGAAGTATTTTGGTGCTTGTTTAATCCCTGTGGATTTCTTTCTTTCAAAAATGCTGTTTGTATTCCTTGGGTAAACAAGGACTTGTGCTAATGCAGTATGTATAGCAGTATAACACGGCTTAAACTAGTTTACTTCGTAAGCTATACTTAAAGACTAGTTTACTCTTTAAGTTGTGTCTTTCATGTAAGGTGAAGCTATGCTTTTTAAGAATTAGAAAGTGATGAATTCTGACAGTTCCTCTTAGGTTCAACTGTTCAAGTTCTTAGTTACTACACTACTGTAGCTCCTTCTGTGATCCGTAGAAACTAGTTTATTTTTCTTAGCATGTTGTGTGGGATTGAAGCTTAGCTTATCAGTAATATTAAGCTATGGTAAAGTACTAAATCTTACTCTTCATCTGTATCCTATGGCAAAGGCAGGCTTATTAGAACCTAGAATGACAACCATCTATGTTCCAGTGCACTATCTTACCAATTATAGTAGTATGTTTAAGTTACTTAGTGTTTAGCTTTTCTAGTCCTGTAGGGGCTAGTTTCTTATCGAATATGCCATGTGAAAATGTAATTTAAGATGTAGTTTTTAGTACCAACAGGCTCAATAATTTGGTTTGGGATTTTTCGATTTGGTATCTTTAGAGTCTATAAAAGGCTGATGTATCAGTAAAATCAAGAGCTAAAATTTTAGACCCTCAGTAAAATAGTTTTTACGTTGTCCAGGCTCTGCAGCACCAGCAGAAATACGAGAGAGAAGTAATCCTAGCTGAAATTGATCAGAGCCGTAAGATTTTACTAGAGAAACTGAATGATTACAAAGGAGAAGAGTTGGAAGTGATACGAGAGGCGTCTGCTTTTGCTAGCGAGACAGTTGAGCATAATGATGATCTTCTCCTTCCACCATATCCAAGTCGACTTCCAGACTCGCTGATCTTAAATAAAGGCTATCCTTCTAATTTAAGTTCTACACGCACACCTTCGCAAAACGGGATCATTGGAGAAGACAAGAAAACGTGTGAGTTGGGGGAGAAACTACCTGCATCCCCTGCTGAAAACTCATCTAAGGGGCTGAAACATATCCTTGTTACCGCAGCTAAATCTGTGATCACCATTGTCAGTGTCATTTCTTTGCTACGCCTCGCTGGTTTTCAGACAAGGCTGAGAAGGAGGAGCAGTTCCCAGTTCAAGATTTCGAACCCATTTCAGAAACCTGCAGCAGAGGAGAAGAGACAACTAATTGAGTGCCCTCCTGGGAAAGTTCTGGTGATAGAAAATGGAGAACCTCGATGTCTTGTTAAAGAAAGGGTTGAGATTCCATTCGAGACAGTTGTCACATCCCCTGATGTAAATTATGGTTGTGGATGAAATGAAAAAATGAACGGTAGGGTTTTTTGCTGTAAATTTTCCGCTCTTTAATGTTTTATCTTTTTGGAGGAAATGAAATTCCAGTCGTGAATAGACAAGGAACAGTTTGGTCTTCTTTTGCTGTAAATCTTCGTTTTCTTTGAAATGTTCTGTTTCTTTTTTTTCTTATTTGAAATTTCATTCTCCGGCCGTAGTAAAGTCCTAAGCGCACTATGGAGACACTGCAGTTGGCGCATATTGGTTTATGACATATTGACATATACTTTCAAGACCAGGAATTTTATGATTGCTAGTTTCAGATGTCTCTGGATCGCAATGTGAAGTTATTCATTTGGTCAAGAGTTACCATTCTAATCTGCTGATTTTGGTTGCAATGTCAGCAGCAAGCAGGCTTTGCAAATTTTACTTGTATGCAGTCCGTTATGATTGTCCAGGAACTATGAAGAAACTATCAAACTGCTTATTTCAGATTTTTATTGATCCAAAACGGAGGTTCCCCAGATTATCCGACTCCATAGCAGCTTATCACTGGTCTCATAAATCTCTAAATCAATTGCTTTTTTGTAATGATAATTGACTCGCCAAATCCAACATTAACACATAATTATGCAAGTTAAGAAAGTTGCGGAAAAGCTTTAGTAAAACACGAATAATTATACAAAAAACAAGCAAAAAAAACATTGCGAAATTTCAAGATTCATCGGAGAAAATTTTCTTAATTTACCGGCTAACAAATATATATACTCGAATAAACAAACTAGTTCTAGTAGTTAAGTACAAACACTAGAGTGATAAGGATCTAATGAAACTCATAAACTCCAAAAACAATCTTTTAACTCAGCAATTTTCGACATCTCTTTGACATAGTCCGACTGCAAATCTAATAAGGCCGTTCTCCGATAACATTACCAGGAGGATAATAGAAACAAATTGAAATAGTAGAACCATCTCTACCACATTTAGCTTGAGCGCAACCAACTTCTAACGTTTTCTTCCAAACAACTTGTTTATAAACACCACAATTATCATGTTTTGGTTTACAAGTATTTTTCTGATAGCTATAGTGTCTCTTACTTTGTAACCATAACCCAACTGCTCTAGTTGGTGTCACTCTCATTCCACTAGCCCACATTTGATTCATTCCGTACTGAGTCAAACTCATGTCTGCAAATCTACAATTCTTCTTATCCCTTTGATATCTCACTAACATGTTGGTGTCGTACGCTAACTTGTCGCTCCATTTTAAAGGTGCTACATTTACTTCAGCTCTTGCTTTGTTATGGGCAGCGAGGAATTCTTTTGCGGCAGGTGTTAGTGGCTTTGGTTTTCTGTAATTTGATGGGGAAACTGTTGGAGCTCTTAGATGAGCCTGTGCCGGAGGAATTGTGGGTTTAGGCTGAAGTGGAGGAGGAGCAACCTGTGCTGATGACACCCAGGCAACAGTTAAGGTGGTGCTAGATAGAGCCACTAGAACTAGAAGAATATGGTATGGCACCATGAAGAAACGAGCCATTTCTTCTTAAGTTAATGTCTTAATTGTAACTTAAAGCGACAGTCTCTTATTTATAGTCCTCGAAAACAGACAGGTAATTTCGTAATTTGAATGTAAATCACGAGCTTATCATTGTACTTTTGTTCACCTTAGTCTAACGTGAGTAACTGCAACTCTGAAATCCAGGTTGTTCAACGTTAAGTCTACACAGTCTGTGTGCATCAATCATGGTCGCAAGGGCGTCAGAGATAATGTGGGTGAGAAACACTCACGCCCTGAACACACGTCTAGAAGCTGAACGGACACATGAGTCACATGACAAGAGGTTGGGTATTGTTCTGATT
>JAJJMA010333195.1:0-14209 GCA_023529015.1 Papaver nudicaule
AAGCTTAACACACAAGGCTTGTCCACATCTGTCATGATACATTTATGCGGAACGTTGAACCACGTTGGACCAGATCCCACTTCCACCTAAGTTCGTTCTGGCCCGTCCAGCAAAGCCTAGGAAGTGATGTCGACATTATCAAAGCTGATGACGACATTTGGAAGAAATAATACCTTAAGGAGATTTTCGAAACCAAAGGACACGTTTTCGAAATTAGCTCTTTCCCATGGAGCATATTTGGTAAGCATTATATTTCGAATTTATGAAATATCCAAATATACCTTTTGAGTATTATTTGCTTTGAATGCTTTTGCCCAAACATTTATTGAATTATATTTTTCATTTATTGAAATATATTTTTCATTAATGTAAAATGTCATAGTAATAGATCTCATTAAATGCTATGAGTTTATGTGAGGAAGTTCGGAACTAAATGTGGAATGTGCTTTAATGAATTTATGAAATTAACTTAGCCTCATTTCAAAGCTAAAGCTTTAGTCAATATAAATAGGAGTGGTATCTCCTGAAAGCTTTGTCCCTATACCAAGCTCTTATTCGGAATTGTTAGCTTGTGTTTATTCACTTTTTCTTTTAGTTACCTTTAAGCTTTTGCTTTCGGTTTGGATTGGTGCAAGTCTTGTCTTGGGGATCGAGAAGCTTAGAAGTACCTCTTACTGGAAACTAGTTTATGTTTACTAGTCATCTTTGTATCGTACTTGTGTCCTGTTCTATCATGTCTATCAAACCTTGAGGTCTTGTTTATTCAATGGTCCTTCTCTTCTGCTATAAGGCCACTCAAGATCGTTGTGATTTGAACATACTCTTTATCTACTAACTTGGATTTGTCAGCAAGTCGTTTTCGACTTGTGTGCGTAAACTATAGATATTGAGTGGAATCAAGATTGTTGTTATTGGATTCATTATTGGAGGTACAACGTTCTTCACGGTTATATCATATTGTACTGCCCAGCTATTTGCTTGATTCCGACTGGGACGACAAGGTTACTCTTTCGAGAGTTTTGGTTTTGAAACCTTGATCGATATCTCGAGGGGTTTATTACCAAGTAAAATTAAATCCTCGCTCTTGGTGTAAAACGACTTCGGTGAAATATCTGTTAGTTTCCAAGGATATCATCTAGCGATTTGACTTGCCTCTATTTGGTTGTTGTCCATAAGGTTGTAGTCGTCTAATTGGAGGTCGGGTAGCGATAGTCTTCACGACGGGATGTGGAGCAACTCTTGCGTATGACAGTAAAGGGCGTATGTTTGCGTAGGGAAGTACAAGTGCGTGACCACCTTCTTGTGGTTGGAGGCATAGGAATACTGAGGGGAAATCTTTGTCTGCACCAGCTAGTCTTAAGTCTGAGAGTAGGTGTATTGGCGGCTTAATTCTTAAGAGAAAATGAATTAGGTCCCGGGGTTTTTCTACGAGTTTGTAGTTTCCTCGTTAACGAAATTCTGGTGTGTACTTTACTTTATTTCCGCATTATATTTGACTTGTCATTTATAATTAAAGTATCGTACTTGGTTGTTGACAGAGGCTTTCGGATCTTGTATTGACTCCCTTGTGTGAATCATTCAGTGATGAAAAAGATCTTGTTCTTGAGTTCTTGATTACAGGAACCTTTCAAGGTTTGACTTATAGGTGGACTAAAATAAACGATTGGTGGTGTACTCGGTACCCTCGTATTTTCAGAATATATAACAACGGGGGCTACAACGAAAGCAGAGGCAACGATTCTCGACGAGGGTACGAATGAAGAGGATACCAAAACAGAAGGTTCGGAGAACAGAGGCCAGGATTCCCTCTATTCCAAGACAGGAAACTCACGAAGCTAAGTGTTCCACTAGAGGTAGCTCTGAGATGTATCGAAGAATCTGAATCAAGAAATGAGATCCGCTACCTGCGAAGCAGAGGAAACCAACCTCTAGGAGGAAGAAATTCGTAGGACTACTGCGAATTCCACAAGTTCTATGGTTACCCCACTGAGCAATGCATCACTGCACAAGATCAGGTCTATTACTTTATGTCGAAAGGAAAATTCAACCATTTCCTCGGATTGCCAAATCCACCCCAACAACAGTCGCTGCAACAAGAAGTCAAACATCAAGCATTCGAAATTCAAATAGATCGAGACATCCCTAGGTTCGATGACTGCAATTCGATAGTGAACTCTGAGACCACTGAGTATAGTTTTCATAGTAGTATTACCGACAGATTTCACAAGAGAGACTTCGAAGGCCAAGAGATAATGAGTGTAGCTGTAAATAAATCATTGGAGGATTGACAAAAAAAAGCCGGTATTCTTTTCTGCTGAAGACATACCGGATGGAGGAAGACCACATAACGACCCTCTCATGATAACTTTAAACATCGAGAAAATTGCAATGCCAAGAGTGTTAGTCGATTCAGGAAGTTCTGTCGATATTCTCTTCGGAAAGGCTCATGATCCGATATTTGGCAAGGGAATAGCATTGGTGCCCTCAACTTATAATATTTACGGATACAATGGAAAGCCATCGTTACCTAGGGAGAGCGATCTCTGACCGTATATGTGGGAGAACTCCAGCTCCTTACACCATTCTGCGTAGTAGATATTGACTTTCCTTATACAACTATTATGGGAAGACCATGGCTCCATGTACTTATGGGAGTGTCATCGATTTTCCATCGACGTATTCGATTTCAAACAGCTGATGGGATTGCTGAGATAATGGGGGACCCATCCGAAGCTCGCACTTTGACATTCACCAAAGGGAAGGATCGGATAATTGTCAAGGAAATCGAAGCAAACAACCAAAGTACACAGAAGCTAACATTCAGGAATTCATCGCCAACGTGGAAGCAGGGATGACAACAACTTTAATGGCATCGCAACCAAAGAACTGTAGCCCTATGAAAAAGCTACATGATAGAGAGCAATTTATGGTAGAGAAAAGGGATGCACGCAAAGTAACATCGAAGTCGATGCATTATTTAGGGAAAACAATATCTCATCAAATCAGTAAAAATCAAACACCATCGAGGAAAGCAGAGCCTGCTTGGACATGTCCACATATCATCGAGCGAGCAATGGGGAATGATAAATATAGTTTACTTAACCACAAGTGAGAACGCATGATTTTCTGGTCGAAGAAAAGCAGTTAAAGCGTTTAATTTAGATAATGTACTCAAGGCACTCTAATGCCAATAATAGTGAAATAAATAAAAACAAACAGTTTGATCCGTTACGTCTCGATGCATTCTCTAAACCCACTTGAATGGGCAAAGTCCTACCTGACTAGGCATATCTACAAAAGGCCATGATCACCACCCACCAGACTGGGCATATAAATAATTAAAATGTAAGACCTACCAGACTAGGCATTACAAAGACCTACAGACTAGGCACAGATATGAGGTCGATCTAGTCGTAAGGGCCCTACGAACTACACGGCACATTCCTTTACCCACAAGACACCCCGTTAGCAGTGGGTACTTTGCATCGAAGCTACATAAGCTAGAGGCATTTGGACCCAGTACTATGCGGCTTATTAAACCTCCCTGACGAGGCGTCGTGGGGATGATAAATGGGATGAACGTCTACCATTAGGGTGGATGGAACCCCGAAGCGGTTAACTCGTCTACATTCACGGGAATGACAAACAAGTTACGCCAGCTGAGGGAACATCCTTCGAAATTAAATCTCGCCTTGAGGAGGTGCAAACAAGAATCGAAGAGTCGAATTCGAGGCCACGACAGGAGTACAGTACCATGTCTAAGCTCCAGCTTTGAGAGACACTCCCCCACAGTGTTACTTGAATTATCGATGTTGAATTCGATACTTACCAAAAGCATCCTGCTCTACATAGGCAAACCAGGTAACTTGGCTGCCTAATGTTAGGGCATTGTCTGGTCAAACCCACTAGCGTTGGTATGTCAAGTTGGTTGTCAGTTTTAGGTGTCAAAACACAATTCTTGATTTAGCCTACTAGAGTTTAGATTTCGGAATTGGGATATAGACTAAGTAGTAGAGACCTTGAAGACGAAGACTGTGAAGACAAAGAAGACATCATTTATTCTTCATCGACAAAAGGTTAGTAGGAGTTATGACTTTTATGGAAATTCTTCTATTCTACTTTCTATATCTTTCGAAATAGTCGGCTTTTGTAGTGATATTATTAGCGATTGAGATCGTGTTCTTGTCTACATGACCATGTGTTATGTTGGTCCCGCAAATACTAAGGTTACACGAATGCATGAGATAGATTCGATACCATTTGTCCATTGCAATGGTTTGCTTGCAAATCACTTGTTGGATATGGGTGAATCTAAAGGAGTACTCTTGAGCAAGAGTCCAGTGGATTACAGCTGAGGACGTCTAACACGTCTAAGTACTGGTTAAGCCCAGAACTTCCAGCGGGTCCGGTTAAACCCTAATCTGAATGGCGGACGGTTCCCAAACTGTACGTGAACAGAAACTCGGAAATTCTCCTGAGTTCCAAAGTGTCATTTTGTACGCGTACCTACGTGAACCTCAAAATCGATACTTTTGGCTGTGATTCAGATGGACGGTTTGCGAACCGTCCCAAGTGAATATTCTCTGGATTTTCACTCGGGTTAAACTCTGAACTCCTTTATCTCTTAGTTGGACTTGGTTATCACAAAATATCTTTTGTGGTCCATCTAACGATTCTCAATGTGTCAATAAGATAAAGATTATCTCTGGTCTGTTGGATCTCTATCTTGAAGTGTTTTTGAGCTAACAAAACACTTGGCAGATAAATGATAAAAGATTTCCAATTGAGATAGATCTAGGTTACTTGGTTTGCAAGTTAGGGTTTCCTAAACTTGTGGAACAAGAAACTAGTTGCTTTATTCTAAACCAACCTATCTTATTGAGTGTTATAAATAGAGGTGTCTAAGGACGAATACCGCAAGCATCAAGCATACGTGAAGATTCCTTAGGGAAGAGATCATATAACTCTTTTCACTTCGGTGAACGCTTGTTGTGGTATAGTCATCCTCGATTAGGTAGCAGTTCCTCTTGGGATTTTACCTACGACTATAAAGACTTCTCTTGAGAGTTGGGAAGCACAGGTAGGAGATTGAGACCTTAGTGGTTGAAATCGGAGTAACCTGTAACCTTGGTAACCTGATCACGTTCTTGTCTATTATGACCTGGAGCAATCCGAAGGAAGTCACTTTGTGTATGTCAAACTGATAGAGGACAGTTCAAACATACAGTCGATAATTGAGGTTGCAAAGCCGGAATTGTTGACACAAGCCTTTAACAATGGTTAAAGCAACTCCTAGGCCTGTAAAGGACGTCAGCTAGGGGAATCAAGTGCGTGACGATCTGTGGGGGATCTAGAGACGTAAAGAGTGCGACAGTAGCCAGTTCTCTTGGAGGGTTGGAATTGATCTCTGCTACATCCCAGACCGAAGTCTTTTAGTAGGCTAGTGTTTGTTGGCAGTTTGTACTGTGTGGCGTTCAATCTGGACTAGGTCCCGAGGTTTTTCTACAGGTCGTAGTTTCCTCGTTAAAAAAATATCTGGTGTCTTGTGTGCTTTACTTTCGGCATTATATTCTCTGATTATATAATTAAAGCAAACACAAGAAGTACGTTATTAATAAACCTGATCGTTGTCCTCAATCCATCCATTGGATTTACCAAGACCCTGTCTTGCGTTGGACTGATCCTTTGAGATCCAAACTCAGGTTAACGGATCTGGATATTGATTTTTAAGATCGTCCAGATCTGACCATAAGTCTCACGAGCCCAAACGAAAAGTTGGTTGTATTTCGGTACCCCTGCTTTTTCACCTACCATAAGCTTCCTATGCACCCAGGCAAACCAGGTATCTACAACCTCTACATCCTAAGACGGCTTGAGGCGACGCAAGTAATGAAAGGCTTATGGGAAGGATGATCCGCATCCCCCACTAGCTTGGTTTTCCGTCTCCCACATCGAAGCCCTAAAATTGCACTCTAAGTAACCCACCTAGGAACCTATAATGAAAATAGAAGGAAAATTGTGTGTTTGAACACATTTCAAGTTAAATCCAAAAACAAAAAACAAAATATCTTTAATTGCAGGTATTTAACATACAAAAAATAACAAGGCTAACATCAAGAACACCATCTACAAAAACTTCTAAAGTACCTACTCGAAGCAATGACTAAGTCTGGGCCTAGAGATCTTCGGCATCAGAAGCAACATTCTTTGTCAAAGGCACAATAATCAAACTAACGGGATGCTCGACATGAGGAATAGCTACAACTGAGGCATCACTTGAACCAGCGGTTGCGCCAATAATTTCTTTACCCTTCGACACCAAAGTCATTGTCACATTTTTCCCTACTAGATATCCATCCATAGTACCCCCACCATCACTAATAGGATTCTTCTCGCTGGACATTTCGACATCACCTTCGATACTACCCTTAGGGATACCCTCAGCCTCTCCCTTGTCATAACCTGAATCACTTTCGTCAGTATCTGAATCATCCTCTTCGGACTCATCTTTCTTTACTACTTTGGGACCAAGTCGACTCTCGATGTTCTTGAGAAAATATTCACGAGGAAGCAGCTTCTCGTCACCTTCAAGCTCCGGATCAGAGTCATCCGCACCTAAATCCCCATAATCAGCAGGTTCAACTCAAATATGCATAAACAGGTCTCGACCGTGTTTCGCGTTGTTCCTCTAAAGAACATTGGTCATCTCCGGATATTCAAGCAACTCCACCAAAGTATCACCCATCTCAAGTTGAGGCTGGACAAGAACAAGGTCATTGATGGTTTTTCTCAAGTTATCCTCAACCCTGAGATGTAGACTATGCTCGTCAGACAATCTTGAGCATTTTTCTTTGCTTCTTTTTGGAATTTCTCTTTAAGCTTCGCTTCCTCAATCAGTTGAGCAGAGGTAGTATCTCTAGCTAATTCGGCTTGCGAAAGCTTATGCTTCAAATCCAGTTCGATACCTGCAGCAAAGGAAAGATTAGGTCGTTGTCTAGGGAAAGCGTAAGATCTCTCAAAGAAAAATTAAGCTAGTGTCACACTTTCTTTTGCCACCATATAATCAGTAAGCTCCTCTTCATTGGAAAAACGAGGTTTCAAGATTTTCTTCATGATATCCACCTTAGCATCCCACCCTAATCGAGTTAACTCAATTCGATACTCATTCACCTCTTCGAGAACTGCTCTTTCGAAGTCCGAGCCTTGGAAAGATTCAGGTTGGCCTCATTATAACCCTTTCAGACCCTCGTTTAACTCTGTCAACTCATTGTTTGCCTTCTTAAGCACAATATTTTGAACCTTTAAATCCATAACCTATGCATCCAACTTATCAATCAAAGCTTGACCTGAGGCACGAATAACTTAATCCCTGCGAGCTTCATCTCGTTCCCTAGTCAAACGATCAATATAAAATTGATACTGGCGCATATCTTGTGATAACCGACGATTCATTTCCTTTTCCTGGTTAAGGTCCTTTTCCATCTCGGACCTTCTCTTTCGATGATAGTCTCGATCATCCCAAGCATCAGTGCGTTCTTTCACCAGCTGAGTAATCTGATCCCGATACTTCTTGCAGAGATCGTAGGCCACGTTGGTATGTTGATGACTTGCTTGAAAATAGGTATTAAGGGCCAAGTTAGCTCGATGAAGATTTTCCTTCACTTCACTCAATTCCCCTTTTTACATCGATAAAAAGTGTTTAGGGCCCACTGAGGGAATTTACGAAAAGAAAACAAGCAGGGGCATACCTTTAAACTTAACACGATCAATCGAGAACCCGTGTCTCTCGGAAACTAGTTCCTCCTTCATCCTGAGGTATTCTCGATCGTGGTAAGTAACATCCTCGTGCCTTCTATGAAAATAGTTCAACAAGCGTGTCTTGTGGTAAAAATCCTGAAAGAGAAAACTAAAGACTTAGCAGCAACAACACTAACAAGAAGCAGCGTCGGAGGCACTCATGCACCTACCATTTGAAGAAATGCTAAATGTTGTTCCGGAGTCAAAAGTGGGTTCCGAGGATCATGTATATCTTTCAAGCACTCTCTAGTAAACATACCAGCCATTGTCTGACAAAGAGTCGGATCGAGAGGGAAGTTCTCGGGATCATTAGCATGAGCATCGAAAAGAGCGGATAACTCTTTAACGCAGTCACAAAGATCACGTTTTTCTCGAAGAAGCTTCTTAAAAATTTTAGCGGAATATTGTTCCTTGTTTCCTTCCACAAATGCAGGAGCCCCATGAAAATTAGAACCACCAAGATGGGCAAAAACGATGGGGAACGGTTTTCGAGAAAGATCTTTGGAATCAGACACAGGTCATTCTGAGGATGCACCACGAGGGAAGGATTTTGAGTAGACTCTTTCAAGGCAATATTGGTGACCACTTCGGTAGAGGCAGTGGCAGATGCAAAGACAGAGGCAATTGAAATCTCATTGCACTGAGCAGAAACAGAGGCAGTTGTCTTTTCAAAGCTACCCCCGATCTTATCATCTTTCGCATCAATTTTCGGATCCACTTTTTCGATACAAACACCATCGGTACCCTTCGTATCAACCTTCAGGGCTTGAATTGTTTCCCCAGTTTCATCATCTAACTTCGCATCCTTCGATTCGACCTTTTTAAATCCCCCCCCCCCTATAGCCCACAATGAACTCTTGTAGGAATACCCCAATGAACCACTAACCTCGTCTGTCCCTTCAGATTTATTAACTTCGCTCTACAGAACAACGTCCACTCTCTCAAGAAACAAACAGAGGCAAGTATTAATACTTCAAACAACATATTCTAGGCAAATGATGTTTGTTACCTGATCGATAGTCCCTTCTTCTGTACGAACTTGCTTTAAATCCTTCGGGATTTTCTCAGCAGTATCCTCCTTCAAAACAAATTCTTCAAGGTAAATAAGGCGAAAAAGAAAGAAAGCACAGAGATAATAGCAAGAATTACCTGAAAAACTCCTCTCCTTTTCGATACTAATAACCTACGAGACGACTCATTCTCCTCTTCTGAGAAATGAATGGTAAAGAGATTGCAACTCGGAAACTGATGACCAGCTTCAAAGTTATCTCGAAGCCAAAATCGTCATGTATCCCTCCAACCAAGTAAAATAGGCCCCAAGAACAGCAAAGGCTCTGTATACCAGCCTTCATCGAGAATATAATCGGAAAAACCAGGCAGAACATTCTCCACTTCGTTTCGAAGCTCAAATCTAACCCCCCAAGGAGCAGCTTCGACGTCCAGAGTTAGGCATGCACGATAGTGTATGAAGAAGTTGGCAGGAGTAAAATAATCTCTTGGATTTTTACTAGACTTCCCCTTCGAACAAAGAACCCACTCATTCATCAGCTGAATCGAGCTACGGGTAAATTGCATTACACCTCGAGCTTCGGGCATGGAAAAAATAATATCGAGAAACAAGGGATTTGAAGCTTTGTAAAGAGGAGGAAAGAGCCCCGCAAGTAGTTGATGGGTGGTCATCAGTAGTCGACTTTCGCTACACCCATATCTCTCGATTAACTCAGGTGTTAGCCGGCCGTCGGGAGAATTAATAAGAGAAAGATTAAACCCGGTAGTATTATAGCCCAGAGTGTTCGTATTTGAAACCAAGGCATCTATAGTAGAAGAAGAAGTCATCTGAAGAAGCAGTCACCAAAAGTTGAATCGCCAGAAGAATTCTGCCGGAGATACAGATGCAGCGGCAAAACTTCCAAGCCTCAGAGATTTGGTGTAACCAGAAATGAAAAAAGGAGAAATAACTAGGAATTGAAGAAATAGAGAATAAGGGAGTGGGTACATCAAGATTTGAAGAAATAACTAGGAATTGAGGTTAAATGTGTGAATTTTGCGGAAACGGGGAAAAAACTGAGTCAGAGAAGATGAAGAATTCGAAAAGTTAAGGAGAGAGGAATTTTAGTGGGAGAAAGAAAACTTAAATAGGAAGGAGAAACCCGCTTCAAGTAAAAGGGACAAAAGCGGAGACAATCTCGGGTGCATGCAGAACCTGTGTCAGGGAGACATCATTTCAGGCAGTAATGGGGCACGTGTCTGAAAGCAAGTAGCAAAGAGGAGTTTCTTTCTCCCAAATCTTCGATAATGGGATAAGGAACGAGGCAAACTGTGGGGGCATAAAATAATCGAACCACGTGTTAACATTCCAAGGAGGAATCAAGATAATCTAGAGGAGATCACGAAGTAGGAATAGTTCGAAGACTTATCACTAGAAATGTTCCTCGATGGAGAGTATCATCGAAGAGAAGGCCGCTGCGAAGATTCTCACACCATTGAAGATACAGTAATGCCAGACAGAAAGGATCAAAGAGCAGAGTTATCTACCTCAATGCCACTTCGATATAAAAACTGACTTACTCGAAAGGATCTGACACCCACGATTGTGTATTTTGACTTATTAACTGTATTCCATTTTGTACCTCGCATTATATAAGGCGAACCCGGATTCATTTGTGAGGGTTGGATTTTTTGGTAAGTCTTGGGGGCTTTGAGAGAGACTAGGTTAGTTATGTATCATGTAATCTCCTCTGGTATTTAAGCTCATATTCATTGTAGAATAACCACTGAGAAAACTTTATACTTATTCAACGTTTATTAATCTTGGTGTCCTTTATTAATTTCATAGTTAACATCGAGGAAGGTAGAATCCAACAGTTCGATCTACTGTTTAACGTGTGAATTAGCTATATAATCAAAATTTGCTTAATGTTTGATCTATTGGTTGTTAGGTATAAGATCTCCTAGCAAATTTATACCAACACAACTAGATTCATCCAAAGTTGCCATTATCTATTGTGGTGACAAGATTTCATCTGTCACTGGAATGTTACGTCATAAAGTTAACCCCGAAGCTGGGAAATAAAGAAACACATATATATATATTTTATTTAGTGTATTATTTACTAACTACTTATTATTTATTTATTTATTTTATTGCAGATTACCTCGGCTTGTCAAGGATTGCCAATTTTATTTTATTCAGAGGCGATGGATTTGCTTCGCCAAGTTAACTGATACAATATGATAATTCTTACAGGGGTGTATTGGATCGGGATTTATATTGATAAAAATAGATAATAGTTTACATGAATCTAGTGGATTTATAATGTTTTTTAAAAGAATCCTGGATACTTATAGATATATAATTTTGGATTATAATGGAAATTTTTTGGAATTAATATAGATTTAGGAAATTTTGAAAATGATAACCAAACAATCCATCCATAAGTTGTGGTGGTGGTGGATGGTGGTGGATGGTGATTGATGGTGATTATTAGTAATGGGGTGGTGGTGCTAGTGGTTGTGTGGAGGTTGTCATGGTGGTGGTGGTTGTTGTTGTTAGTGGTGGTGTTGGTTGGAAATGGTGGTGGTGGTGGTGGTGGTAGTTGGCGGTTATTGTTGGTAATAGTGGATGGTGGAGCCAGTGGTTGTGCTGGTTGGAAATGGTGATGGGTGGTACTGTTGGGTGGTGAGTGGTGGTTGGTGGTGTTGGTGCTGGTTGGTAGATGGTGAACATGGCGTACCGTGATAACAAAGAAAACCCCCACACAAAAAAAGTCCACAATAATCCATAAAACTCTTGTGGTTTGGGTTGAGATTGATATAAGATAATAATATACACATTTTGCCTACAAATATCCATAAGAATCCTAATTATCTTGGCCCTCAATGTTAATACATAATCTTGGATTACACGTGGCACCATCTCAACAGGTCTTACACCGGAGTATCGTAAGCCCTGGGGGACATTAGCACTCCCTGGGGCACCTTTTCTCATCATGAGATGATGGAAGATCAAGGGTGGAGATGAAAGGATCATGTGACCTAGGATAGTAGATACTGTCGGAATGGACAGAAACATGGAGCAGTAGTCAACATAACATTAAATGCACATTTAATGCCATGAAGTAACGTCTCAAAAACAACATGTCAACCGAAGATAGGACGGATGAGCGGCATACAAAAGAAACAAAGCAGCCTATCAGGAGCTTACAACACTACATTACAGCGAAGAGTAACACCCAAGGAGTGTGGCAAACAAAGATTGGCTGCGAAAGGCGGTGACCGAATATCGATGATCTACCACAAGAGAATCTAACGATCGAAGTAGCCTAAGGTAGCAAAAGAAGATTCCTAGGAATAAGGTGGAATGAAAAAAAAATGGTCCAAAAAGCGGTGAGCGAAGACTGATGACTCAACAAGGAGCATCGAGGAATTGAAGCAACCCAAGGTAGCAAAAGGGGTTCCCATACGAACTACTATAAATAGCCCCCTTTTTCAGCTGAAAAAGGGGGTCGCAGAAATCTTGGACAGAAAGAGTTGGAGTAGTACTTTTATATGTGTATCAATACCTTCGTTTACTCCTACTACCTTTGTCTGCTAAGAACAAGTGACCTAATAGTGTAATCACTGAGAAAACTTAACTTGCATTGTATTATCACCTTTAATAACATTGATTCATCCTTTACTTTGATGATGTAAAGCACTCCGGTGTTGAACCTCGTTATTTCCTTGTGTCATTGATAACTAAGTTTTACTTATTCAACTCATTTTTACTCATTCACCTTGTTAT
Organism: Papaver nudicaule; assembly: GCA_023529015.1. Taxonomy (NCBI): domain Eukaryota; kingdom Viridiplantae; phylum Streptophyta; class Magnoliopsida; order Ranunculales; family Papaveraceae; genus Papaver; species Papaver nudicaule. The sequence goes on from JAJJMA010333195.1 coordinate 12,581, forward strand.
ATTCAGCTCAGTTCATTTAAGTTGGACGTATCTTTTAGTTATCATCATCTTAGTTCACGATTGACCTCGGTGACTTCTAACGACTTACTACTCTGTTATAAGATAGTGCCAAGAACGAGGGTCATCTGTGTCTTAATATTCATCTTAAATCACATTTTTAACAGTTAGTATACTATGGGATAAATTAGTAATAACAGTTTGGCGCTAGAAACAGGGACCAGTGTCCTTGCAAGTTTTAACAACCCATTTTGGAAGAAAACTGTTTTCTGGTGAGTTTCTTCAATCTTTTGCAAACGTATTCATTTGGTTTAGTAAGTAGATATGAGGGCACGAATGATTAACACCACCTCCTGGTGAATTGTGACCCGAGTGATAAAGCGAACTTAGCTTCATAAATAGCAAGTAAGTAGGATCCATCAGATCTGTCCAAAAAGAATTTCATCAATTGACAAAACCCTATTTTTGTTATTTCCAGACGTAAAGTTTTCCTTAAAAAAAATTGGCGATTTCAAAGTATCCTCAATTTAGCCACTTTTGACAACCTCGTTTTCGCCGAAAAAAACTGCTCTCACTTTTCGCTTTTTATAAGGATACAGCAGGACTGCCCTAACATCCTCTGTATTTGAGTCCAGCAGTGGTCAACTCAGGAAATTAAGAAATATTATATTCGCTAGACTAACAGGTGTCACAGAACATCGACCTACATTTTGAATATCGTGTATACAAGAAAATATATGGAGAATTCCTTGGATTACCCTAGTGAAACGAGGCCATCGTTAACCCGAAGTAGACAACAACCAACGTTGACATGGAGCAAACTTCAATCACTAAAGTCCCAGGGGGAAACCAATGTTGATCGTGGGTAAATTAAAGACATACATCCACGAAGCATGCCAAGGAACACGATTGAAGCTTTTAACGAAGGTCATGAGAAAAGGAATCCACCTTGTGGCATGCCATTGCATGCCAACGATCCGGTAACCCAACCAACAATACAAACCATGGGACCACCTAGAGCAACAATCGGAGAAATTAGCCAGAGGCATAATCATCCTAACCTCAACCATCTCCTGCTGAGCAAACCGCGAACTCGGTATTAGTCTATACAACAGCTATTTCGGAAGAGTCAGAGAATGAAATGGGGCCCATCATCAACAAAGAAGTTAATGAAGTTGGAGGAGAAGTAAATGAACCACCATTATCTACATAACTATAAGCCTTGCTGTAAGATCAAAAAGAACATGACGAAATATTGTACGGTCTGGAGCAAGAGAACCGAACACTAAGGGAAAAGGCAGAGGCCAGAGAAAGACAATCACAAGCCTGGAGCTACTAAACTAAGGAAGAAGACGAAGTATTTTGGAGCACCAAGAAGTTGTTCCCTACTAAGAAACATGACCTTGGCACCACCACCAGTATGTGCACTAGCAGAATATCAGGGAAGAACCACCATACCCCAAAGAGAGATCCACCGCAGATGGGAGAAGTCATTACTCAACTCAAAGTAGTCATGGACCAGCTTGCATACCTGAATCAAAGCAAGGAGGGTACAAACTACAAGATGGAGGAGGTCAAAGAAACAAGAACAACTCCATTGTCAAGCCGACTAGAACGAATGAAGATACCGCC
>JAJJMA010333198.1:0-17170 GCA_023529015.1 Papaver nudicaule
AAAAAAAAAAGAAGAGAGAGACTGCCATGAAGTTGAGATTGGACATAAAACAAACTAACACTAACAGTGATCTTTATGTAATGATGCTCATTGAGATAATATTATTTCAGAAGTTCAGCAAAACTTACCAGTTAAAAAGCGTATCCAGGAACCTCATCTTCTTTGAAGAGCCTCTTGTCACAGTCATTGAGGAACCTCATCTTCTTTGAAGAGCCTCATTTTTCGGAAGCATGACATATTCTCTTGTCACAGTATTAGAAGAATCAATTTATCCCTTCCATTTGAAGAGCCTCTCTTATTTTTTTTTAAATAAAATGAAAATTATTATTCGTTTTTTCGTATTAAGAAAAAATATTGAGGAGTTAAAAAAAAAAAACTAAGTTACTATCGCAATACCTCCAACCCGCTAGGAATTGTGATCTTCGGCAGACTCTTATTCAGAGCAACAGCCATGTGCCTCGTGAACTTGCAACTCATGAAGCTGCAAAGTTCAAGCAGGAATGTTTCCAGATAGACCTGCCAGATGAAATGAGTACTATTAGAATTTGGCCGCAGATAGGGGTGGGACTTGGGTTGGTTGGGCGGGTTGGAAGCTATATATATCGAAGCGAAGACCATTGCAGAAGGATGTTATATATTTCATGGTTTGTATATGTTGCGGATTGCTGCATTTATGATTTTGCAATCGTAATCCATGGTCTTCATCCAGTTCTCAAAGTCTCCAATATTCTGTACACGGAATCCAACATAAAACATGTCAGTAAAAAACAGACTGAAGAAACACGCCAAAGTTGGAGAAAAACATAGAAATGAGTAGGGTACAATTTAAAATTGTGAGCTTATATCACATTTTAACAAGTACTGACTCTTAGTGAGTTTATGGAAAGCGGAAACGAAAATTAAAATTCTTCAGACGCAAACTGAAGTTCACATTATAAAATATTGAGATGCTTGGGTGTTAAAGCTATCTACTTGTTCAGCTGCAAACCTTCCGGCTTTACTGACACGGAACCCCGACCCTTTATGGCTGCAGGCTGCTATCATGGTGTGATCCAATATTTCCGCTATAGACATCAAACTAGCTTAAGGATGAAACAAACTGGAGAAGTGGTCTTACAGTCTGAATACTACTTAAGTGCACACCGTGTAGGACTATCCACGCTAACCGTGTTTGCACAGTTGCACCTGCGTCTCTACCAACAGAGAGGATACAAACACACATACACGAGGTAGGGGCCACCTTGGTCGCATGTGATTAATCGCAGTCCTTGTTTGTCTAGCACTGGTTCAAACCGGGCACTTTGAGTCCTCTATCGGATTGCTATGAGATAAACGAGTTTCTTTTCACATTAGACTCAAATGCACCGTGTTTACAGTATTCATACATATCACAGAAATGAGTATCAATGGTTTCAGGTTGTTAAGCATTCAACAACACTATCGAATTTCACATGTTCATTATACAATCAAATTAAAGCAATGAGAACCAAAACAACAAACGAACTAATTTACGGAAGTAGGATAACTAAGATACATTTTAGGCAGAATTAAAACAACCAGATTTGAAAAAACACACCTAAAGTCCCAAAACGACTAGACTAAAATTTACAATTTAAAATAGTGACCTTGTATCATGGTCGAAAAATTGCTTGAACAAGACTGCAGAACTAATTCCACAAGAACCGTGTTTGCACATACCTCTCAACCAACGCGGGAGGTAACAAATAGGATGGTGACAAACTTGTATCACACTAAACGTTGTTCCCACCAGCCTCTTAAACAACACTATGCAAACAAGAGGACACAATACATAAGACACAGGGTACATACTACCAGCAAAGTGGGTCTTACAGTCCATGCTCAATCTCACTCTTAGTTTTTCTTAGTGCCGGTGCAAACATGGTATGTACATTGCATTTTCGACTCCTGCCCTCCATCCATACACTAAAATGTACTAACACGATTCACAAATCACAGTAATGGGTGTCGATGCTAATCGGTTCACAATCATTTTCCGGTGTTATGTATTCAAACACTATCGATACGTAAAACATTCAGTACATGGAACTTCACATGTTCATTACACAATCAAAATTAAGCCAATTCAAAACTAAAAAGCACAAATAAAAATCGGAAACTTGATACCTTTAAAGCAGAATTAATAGCATGAGATGCCGTAAGCCATTGATCAGTTTGTTTAGTGAACTTTATTGTTTTGGCTGTTAATGCTCTAATTTCATGCTCAATTCGTTTCTGATTCACAAATGTTTCTTGTACTCCACCATTCACAGTATCAACTAACAAATCTAAAACCCTAATTGAACTCTTCAATGAATCCTTCTTTGCCTTATCTGAATACACAACAAAAATAAAGCTCTCAAATTACAAAAATTTATTTTTCTAGGGTTCTTAATGAAAATGCCCAAATTGGAAGGAAGGAAAACTATACCGGCTTGTTCACGGGCTTTGATGATGGTGAGGTTATGATCTTGGATTAATTGTATTAGTGATGATTCTAAACCGGAACCTCCAATGATTTCTGAAGATTTAATCACTTTTTCTTTCTCCATTTCAAGAACAGATTTTTCTCAGTTTCTACTGAGACAGAGTTAGAAACTGAGACAGAGTTAAACAGAGAGAAGAAGTAGAACAAAACCAACTCTTTTGGGCCTTGAAAGTTTTGTTGCTTAACAATTTGCATACGGAAGAGTAGGCCCAAGATCGGCCGGTGAGAAAGATTATTATTTTTTTTTATTGTTTTTTTTTTGCTCATGCATTGTTCAATCTAGCGGAATAACAACCAACTATCATTTATTTTGCAACATTATAATGCAATTTTTGGATTACATGGCAGATTTTTGGTCGTGATTTAAACTAGATAACAAATTTTGAGTCACTGCGATAAATCTTGGGTAATGACTTTTGAGCCACCACAATAAATCTAGAATGTCCCATGTTGGTCAAAACACGAGAAAGATTTTGGCCCACAAATAAACCTTCGAGTTTGCCAATTATGAGTTGGATGCTTTGACTTTAGGGGACATGCGTTACAGACTTAGTTTTAATCTACATTATAAATGTCGGCGCAGATCTTCTGTACACAAAAGGCCTTGTGCCCTCTGTACCATCCAATTAGCTTGTGACACTTGTGTTGCCTTGTTTAAGCATATCAACTTCATATCTTCTTTCCATATTTATCTATATTATTACGGGAAAAAATATTAATTCAGATATTAAAGGATTTATTTTCTAGTTCTATCTCTAAAAATATTAATTTTGGATAATCCAAATCCCATCGCTAACCCTTTTTTTTATGATGATAAGGATGATGATGATGGTACCAAGATTTGATCAGGACAAATCCCATCGAAATAGTAATATTGATGCGCTGATGATCAAGATATGCCGATTAAGTTTATTACTAAGTTGATCAAATCGTATGTAGCGGATTAGTCATCGTTTATCACTTTTTAATAATTGATTCAACAATTATAAATTAGTTAATCATTAAGTTCACTTTCTTTAAGATAGAAAACAAGATTAAAACAAAAATGAAAAACAATCACTTTAGTTGATGCCGGGGTATTCAAATGTATATCGAACTTGATTATAAAGTTTGTAAGCAATTAATCAATTAGGAGAATGAACGTATCAGATAACCATTACCATTACGAAAATGGAACGAAAATCTTAAGAAAGATTAGATTTTATTATGTTGCCTAATGAATAGAGAACGAAAATGGAAATTAATCTTGAAAATTTGTTATAATAAAATTTGACATGTGTCACAACCCTATTGGGTTGGCACATTTGGCTCATCTAGCTTTTGGCACAGACGATACGCGCCGTATAAATGTTGTTTTGTTGTTGATGTATGAGCTGAAAGTAAGGGTTTATTTTTTAATTTTTTTGTAACTGGTACTACTTGATTATCAACAGATCTTATAGCTATCATTAGAATTCACATTTTCCATATGCTTGTACGTTTATCAATAGATCTTTACCATATGTCAATTGACCAAAGAAATAGCAATCAGCCCTTGGTACTATACTTGATTATCAATTTAAATTTGTTAATCATTTGATGAGTCATGTTTTCAACAAACGATTTACACATTTTGTTTTAGTAAATACAAAGCCAAAATTCTTAGATCCTACTACAGATAAACTAGACTCCAATCCTGAAAATCTATACTACAGTTCTGGAACAATGTTAACGTCACGTTGGAAAATTGGATGTGTATATGTCCACTGACCACTAGGACCACTACTACAACTTATCTCCAGCTCCAACAAGTCTTCCCTAAGGTCATCCAAATAACTGGTTTATTTGGTGCTGCTCAAATAACTTGTCCAATTGAATCTCCAAAGGTGAAGATGCTAGGAAGCCTGGCCTTTGAATCTGAAGATGTGATGTTCGGTAAGCTTGAATTAAATGAATACACAAGTCATATTATTGATGATACTCATGAAATCAAGCACCGGGATTTGCTTGAAAGCTAACTTTCCACTATATATTTTCGGTTCCTACTCCTACTACTAATCGGTTCTTCATTAACCCGTGCCTCAAAAATAGTCAGCAGTTAAAATCAAATACATACCATCCGTCCATCTTATCTTACAATAAGGAAAAAACAAAGATCAACGGTCGACAAGGACCCTTTTAAAGTTTTAACCCTAAAACTAAACGCGCGCGTCTTATAAAGAGCTTAATAGGCAGCCTCAACTCTTATCAGCAGCGGCAGAAGCAGATACAGAAAACAACGCATTGGATAAAGATCACCCTCTATATGATAGACTTTTCTCAAAGAACCTCGAGACGCTACAAGATCTCCGAAAATACCAAAAGGAGCGAATTACCTTGGAGGAAATCAAGGAGCAACCAGCCTTGGGGAAGGAAACAATTTTAAAACAGGTCCACTCAATATTATCAGTTGAAGAACGAGGTCAAGCAATGAGTGCTCAATTCGGAGACCCGTCGAAGCGAGGGAGACAAGAGGAACACGGTCGCTATGGAAACTAAGGAAAATTCAGAGATGGCAAGTATCATGACCATAGAAAGTACAATGAAAGCAGAGGAAACAACCCTCGGGGAGAGTTTGAAGGAAGCAGCAGCCAACAGGGACAAGGAAACAGAAAATTCGGGACTGTAAACCAGGATTTCCCGCATTTCACGATAGGAAACTTCCGAAGCTTTGTGTACCTATCGAAGATGCTCTTCGGATTATCGAGCAGTCCGAATTTGCCAGCGAGATAAGATACCCCCGTAGTAGGGGAAATCAACCGAAACACACAAAAAATTCAAGAGATTATTGTCAGTTTCACAAGTTTTACGGACACACAACTGAGGACTGCGTCACAGCGCAAGACCAAATTTATTTCTTCATAGCCAGGGAGCAATTTAAGCATCTTCTGGAATTACCAAAGCCACCCCCAAATCAACCACAGCCTAAAGAGGAACCGATGCATGAAGCTTATGTGATTACAATCGACAGGGATATTCCAAGATTCGGAGCTTGCAATTCCATTGTTCATACAAAGGGTCTAGAAGGAATTCAAACATGCCGCATCCATAAAAGGGATTTTGAGGGAGAAGAAATACTCAGTGTGATCACAGAGAATCGTCTAGAAGAATGGCAGAAGCAGCCCGTGTTCTTTTCAGCAGCAGACATCCCCAACGAGGGAAGATCGCACAATGATCCTCTGGTCATCACCCTTAAATTGGGAAAAATAGCTATGCCTAAAATACTGGTGGACCCTGGGAGTTCTGTGGATATACTCTTCGGACAAACATATGACAAGATGAGTGAAAGATTCGAGTTGAAGAAGTTTTTGACCCAAACTGCCCTATACCTGACCGTCCTCAAGGTGATGATAAAAATTTTCTTGGGGATCTTCTTCTAGGTGAATGGGTTGTTTGGCCAGTGTCGCGCATGGAGTTCCTGCCCCCTTTGGTTGGAACATCTTGATTAGGTACTTCTGCTTATAATACACTTTTGTGCAGCAGCTTAGGTAGTCTGTTTGCTTAGATATACTCTTTTGTGCAGCAGCTTAGGTAGTCTGCTTGCTCTTTTGTGCAGCAGGTATGTTTGCTTATATATACTCTTTTGTGCAGCAGCTTAGGTAGTCTGTTTGCTTAGATATACTCTTTTGTGCAGCAGCTTAGGTAGTCTGCTTGCTCTTTTATGCAGCAGCTTAGGTAGTCTGCTTGCTCTTTTATGCAGCAGCTTAGGTAGTCTGCTTGCGTATACAAGTATAAAGTATACTTTTTGTGAATGTAAATGGAATCAAATGAGAAATGTAAATGGTTTTGAACCAGACTTTTTGTGAATGAAAATTGCATATTTTGAAATGAAAATTTCGTATTTTGTTATTTGAATTTCCAGGTGACCAGAATCTGGCAGCTTCAGGTCCAGAATCTGGCAGCTTCAGGTGACCAGAATCTGGCACCTTCAGGTGACCGGACTGACACATCCGGTGACATAACTGACATAAATCCCGGTGACACATGTCATCTTTGTGTGGGACAGCTCGGAGACACGTGTCGTCCGTTCAATGGTCTGCACTACGACACGTGCCATCCATTAATTGGTTTCCACGATGACACGTGCCTTCCGATTATTGGATAGAAGATACGTGTCGTACAGCAGTTGGCCAATTATCTGCCACATGTCATGCGTTCATTAGTTCGCAGGTTTCCACGTGTTTATCATTTATTGGCCAGATTTTTGACACATGTCGCCCATTTGTTGGATAGCTTCCTGACACGTGTCGTCTATTGGTTGGCCAGCTCGCTGACATGTGTCATCCTTTTATTGGTTTTTTGACTGACACGTGTCGTCCATTTATTTGTTAGCTTGCTGACACGTGGTGTCCATTTATTGGCCTGCCGACACATGTCGTCCATTTGTTGGATAGCTCTCTGACACGTGTCGTCAATTGGTTGGTCAGCTTGCTGACACGTGTCTTACATTGTTGGCAGGCGCTACCACGTATGTCGCCAGCTCGGTGACACATGTCGTTTCAGGGTAATTTGAAAGAAGTGTTGCTGAATTAAAGCAACACAACTGTTGTGTTGTTTAATTAATTAAAACAACTATAATAGAGTGCTGCTAACACCCCAGCACATTTGCAACATAGAATTCTTAACACTGTATTTGTGTTGCAATAAATCAGCCTGAATTTTTAGCAGCACTTATAGTATGTTGGAAAAACCCCAAATGGTGTAGTGAATTGACCTAACACCATCTAATCATGTTTCAGACATTGTAATAACAAGGCTTGCTCCCCTTTTGCAGAAACAAATACCCATTAGGAATTTGGGATAAGTTTAAGGACATTTCGGTATAATACATGTATATGACACAAATCTCCCTATAAATGAAACAAACCCTACAATTTTCAGTAGAGAGATATTTCAGAGAGAGAGTAAGAGTGGAGACCTACTGTGTGAGTGAGAGGAGATCGGAGTTCTGCTGATGGGTTCTGATCGGAGTTCTTGTATCATCATTATTGAACCACTACATATACCTTGGAGATCAACAAAGAAAGACAGATCTCTGGAATTCTCACAATAATTTCTTCTCTCAAAATTAAGTTATGATTTGTTAATATGACATTTTTGTTGGCCACTGTTGTCCTACATGGTCCATTCGGTCACTCCAGATCTCTAAAAATAGAGATCTGGAGTAGTGAGGTCATTTTCTTTGAGAAAAGTCTATCATATAGAGGGTGATCTTTATTATTGAGGTTTAAGTGGATGATTAAAGAAGAATTTGTCTAGTCAATTTATGGGGTTTTCATTTATAATTGTTTGGTATTGTGTTATACTTGTAACTTTGATGCTTGATAGAAACTCTGATGATAATCAATACCATGTAAAGAAGAGTGACTTTGTTGCAGTAGATCAATGTATAATCTTGTAAATCTCTTAGTATATTTTCGTACAATCTCCTTGCTCTTTTGCTAGCTGTTGACTTAGTTTAGTTTGCAATGTCATTTTTATTTATCTGCCATTATTAAGAGTTAGACCTTCCTATTGTTATCTATCTGGGGGTGTGTTATTGATTGTTTGTTGGTTGAGCTACTTAAACCAATGCGAGTTAAACTCTGTATAATGTTTTGGTATGAGTTAAACTCTGTATAATGCGAGTTAAACTCTGTAGTCAGTGTCTCAGTCATCTATTCTCCAAAGTCCTAAAACTTGTTTATGTCAATCCCTATTTTTGAATTTATTGGGGAGTTTCAACAATCTCCCAACGGATATCATACTACTAGATACGAAAGCAAAAGGCGGAGCCAGAAAATTTGTTGTGTAGGCAAGAAAGCAAAAAATAGCCTTGGCCTTTTAAGATTAGTAAAAATGGGGATTAGGAGCCAGTCCAGTAAGGTAGGCAACTGCCTACCCTTGTTGTGGGCTTGCTCTACCACTGAGTATAACCCCTTGGCTATAATCACTCTTCTGATTATGTAGACCATGAAAGATTTTGGTTTGCATTTAACTCATCATAATCACTCTTCCGGTTATGATAAGTTAAGTTTTGTTGTCGGATATAATAGTTAATACACATTAAAAAGTTCACTATTTTGACAACAAGGAGACTAATGATGAGCCACCTTTTCATAGTATTATTTGCATAAATTTAATTTTGACCAATCATGAAAATGTGCTAGGAAGGTGGACCCACATTAAGTTGCCTAAATATCTTTGGACATATTACGTCCTATACAAAACAATACAAAAAAATAGCAATCTCACCGTACAAAATAAAATAAAATAATAATAATAAAAAAAAACGAAGAAAAATTAAGTAAAAGCATCACTTCTTGTGACATGATACAAGATGTAACAAAATTAGATGTGGGGGTATCAAACAACTGGTCAGCCCCGTAGACAAGATTCCATTCCATCACACCCCCGTAGTCAGCAGTCAGGAAATGCATACCATTCGTCCATCTTATGAAAATGAACGATGGACAAAGACCCATTTTAAGTTTCAACCCTAAAACTAAACGTGAGTCACTTATAAATAACTTAAGATGCAGCCCCAACTATTCTTACCAAAAAAGAAAAACCTAGATCTGAGATCTTCATTTCTAAGATGGATCTGTTAGTACCTGCAACAACATCTCAATCCCACTATGAGTTTTCCTCTCCGAAATTTAACGTACTTCTACAATTATAATCTATTTTTCTTGAATTACGGCAGATCAGGTAATAATGTCATTGATTGTTTGTGTATTTAGTCATTAGAATTGTTTCTCTTTTACTTATCCTTAGTTGTACAAATTAAACTTATTTGTCTAACGAAATTCATACTCTCTCTGCAGTTTTGATGTACTCTCCATGTACTCTCCAACCTGATCTGGTTAATGAGACCAGAAGATAAACCATATAGACAATTCTTGCTGCTTATCATGATACCAAAAATGTTGCTGGAACAAGTCTAATAGTAGAAAAAACAATGTAACATTATCATTTATCTTTTATTGCTTAAAAGAAAATCGGATGTACCTTTTTTTATTTTTTATTTTTTTTTTTATTTGAGAAATGAAATTGTCTCAGTTCTCTTCTTGTTGTTGGACACCCATGAATTGGTCTTGACTCATTTCTTACTTGGACGAAATTATGAACCTTACTGATCTCAAATGTTGTTTTTTAGGATTTGTTTCAGTTGCTTTGCTTGTTTAGATATTCAAATGTATGACTATTGCTAACCTCTTTCTTCCTTGGGGTTAGCCTATTTTGTAATTAAGTGGGTTGTTATTGACAAGTCTTGTGGGAAACAAATCGATGGTGTTATTATTTTGGGGTAAGAGTGGTCATGAATAGATGGTACAAGGTCGTTGGATAATTTACTAGATACTGGAGCTTTGAACCGGTAAAAAGTAGGGAAGCTTGGGCCGAGTTCTGTCCGTGTATGGGAACAACAAATTTGGTTAATCTCAACTCGGTGAGTGCCCCAGGGACTATGGATGCAGGCTTCTTATGTCCAAGCTTTTTGGCCATTGGCAATGTGATCTGCGCCACCTATTCCTTATAAACAAATTTACCGTACGTATCTAAGTTGTCCGATGAGGGACTATTTATTACCGTATTTACAAGTTTTAGTGATTCTATTTGGGCTAGGCTTAGGTAAGGCTGTATTTACACGGGCCTCTTATCTTTCTACAGGCCCAGTTAGACGTTAACCCTATGCGCTGATTTTGGCGCCGCAGACTTTACTTGGGCGCTTCAAAGGGTGACAAAATAGGGTCATCGGGAATCAAAACCAAAAACCCCTTATAAAAATGGACAGTTACCCTTATAAAATAGGCTAACAAACAATCATGTTCTTCTCCTCCTTCACTACCAACGCCACAACCACCCCGCCACCACCCCTGATAATAATAGCTCCGCCACCACCATCGCAGCCCTAAAACCCATTCTTCTTCTCTGAATTACCAGTGACGATAAACCATAACCACTTCTGATCTCCCTCAAATTAGGATCTCCCTCACACCATAAACAATTCTGAACAAACCCCATGTTTTCAATCATGTTTTCATTGTTTTTTAGGTTAGAATCATCGATTTGGGGCTGTTTTTTTCCGCACCAGTTGGTTTTACGGTTTGGATTTCATATGAAACCGAGGCGTAAAATAGTTTTTACGTCTTGTGATTCTTCATGAAGTAAGGCGTAAAAGATTTTACGCCTTGCAAACCAAGGCGTAAAAGATGCCCTAGTTTTGCCCTAGAATGTTTTACGCCTACCAAACCAAGGCGTACACATTTTGGAATGTGCTCACAAAAATGTGAACCGTAAACATCAAAACCAAACCGTAAAAAAAAAAAAAATGCAACCAAACCGTAAAACAAAATATTGGGGCGTAAAAAATGAATTGGGGCGTCAAAACCAAACCGTAAAAAAAAAAATGCAACCAAGGCGTAAACCATTGAATTGGGGCGTAAAAAATGAATTGGGGCGTCAAAACCAAACCGTAAAAAAAAAAAATGCAACCAAGCCGTAAACCATTGAATTGGGGCGTAACAACATCAAAACCAAGGCGTAAAAACTGAATTTAACGCCCCAATTGGGGCGTAGAACATATTTTTGGGGCGTAAAATTTTGGGCGTAAAACATATCTTTGGGGCGTAAAATTTTGGGGTGTAAAACATATTTTTTGGGGCGTAAATTTTTTTACGCCCCAAAAAATAAACCGTAATTTTTCCTTCCATTTTGCTCACATAAAACCAAGCCGTAACTAGGCCAATTGGGGCGTAAAACATATTTGTGGGGCTAAAATTTTGGGGCGTAAAACAGATTTTTTGGGGCGTAAAATTTATTTTTGAGGCGTAAAACATATTTTTGGGGCGTAAAACCTATTTTTGAGGCGTAAAACATATTTTTGGGGCGTAAATTTTTTTTGGGGCGTATTTTTTTATTGGTGGCGGCGACGACTGTCGGCAGTTATTTTTTTATGGTGGTGGCGGCAATTATTTTTGGTGATGATGTTAGTGGTGGCGGCAGTTGTAGTAGGTGGTGGGGGTGGTAAAAAGAATAGAGAAGAAAATTATATAGAAAGGTAAGGTTTTAATTTAAACCTAAATGTGTAAGGGTAATTTAAACTTTGCATACCTATTTAGACATCCCTTATAACTACCCTTTGGATGGTTTTATTACTTTGAAGCGCCCAAGTAAAGTCTACAGCGCCAAAATCAGCGCATTTAACCCTTGGTAAAGTTTCTGGCAGCAATTGCCGACAACATATGCACTCCCAACAAATGCCGCAGCACAGTGCGAACTGCCGATAATGAAAGGAAATTTCTAAAATGGACAAAGGTTACCCAAGGAGAACATCCTGAGCAAAAATTAGGTCTTGGACCATCCCCATGTAAACGTGAACGAGGTTTTTCAGAGCTCTTTGAATTGGAGTAAACTATTATTGCCAAATATACTGAAATACAATGAACACGAAACAAAAGGTTAGTGTGATATTTTACTCACTTTCATGTTCTCAACTTTCACAGGGAGAGCCTTTTGAACATAATGAAATGAATATAGATTTGGCTTCATGCTGTTCAGGACTCCCCCTTTTGCAGGGCTAGCCGTAGGTGCTGGTGAGAAACCCGGAGTGGTATAAGCCGTTGCGTACGGAGTAGTGCTTGAGACAGGTGCAGACGAATATGGAATGGAAACCCTTTTGTGAGCAATCACGCTGATGGTAGGAACTGATGATAACTGACCTGAATTCTTGGACCAGTAGTCTACATACAGAACATCATCTGTACGTGCCACGATATTAATTGCCAGGCTCTCTAGCACTCGTGAGTAGCTCTCCAGAATGGATTTTCCAACATCCTGAAAGAGGTAAGAGTTTCAGATTCTTTGGAGCTAAGAAATTTCAGATTAGTTCAATAAACTGAAACTCAAGCAATTAGCAGGAAAAGTATTTTCAAACCTTATTGCATTGGATCTTGCTCATATCCAAGGTAGTCTGTGAAAGACCAGGGAACTGTTGTTTCAGGCAAAGCTAGAGGCTTTCAGCTCGGTTTGCAAGTAATTACCTCTTATCTCGGAAGACCATCAAGTCTTTGACCATCTCCCACGATGATTTTGTGGTGGACCGGTACTATGTTAACCACCCTGAGAGTGGTAGCACTATTGCCTTGTGTAGGCCTAGACATGTGATTGACTTGTGAATTATTGAGGAAATTGATTAGTTCATAAACCAAGGTTATTGATTATTGTTATTCATTTCTATGTCTGGGTCCGTCTAAATTGATTATGGTTACTGAGTATCCTTTAGGTTTAATGAGAACTTTTCAGAAGGGGCAGTTTAAAGTGAAGGTAAGAACTTGTTGGTTCTTCAAATGTAGCCGTCGTTCAGATGAGCTTGTTCTAGATATACTAGATAGGTAGCCAAAATCAGAATAATGGAACTTAGTTTCGTAATTAAGTGGGTTGTTGTTGACAAGTCTGTATAGGAAAACAAATCGATGAGGAATCACTTCAGGTACTCATCTTATTTCTGGTAAACAAAACAAATCGATGGTGTTGTTATTTTGGGGTAAGGGCCATGAATAGATGGTACAAGGTCGTTGGATCATTTACTAGATACTGGAGCTTTGAACCGGTAAAAAGTAGGCATGCTTGGGCCGAGTCCTGACCGTGTATGGGAACAACAATTTGGTTAATCTCAACTCGGTGAGTGCCCCAGGGACTATGGATGCAGGCTTCTTATGTCCAAGCTTGCCAACTTTTTGGCCATTGGAAATATGAACTGCGCTACCTATTCCTTCTTAAACAAATTTACCGTATCTAAGTTGTCCGATGAGGGACTATTTATTGAGGAAGGATCATGTGACATGGTTAAAATGACACTATCTTGACATTGTGTCGCAATTTTTTTGATAACTCCCAAACGACAATGAATTTGAAGCTAATTTTTTTGGAGCACGTTCTTCTTATGGAGCTTTATGTTCATGCCAAAAATGACCGCATTCAGATATGTATAGAACCACCATCTACCAATTGTCGTTTTAACCGTTGAATAAAAAAACTAACTAACGGCTAGTTTTCAAAGATGTAGAAGGTGGTGTTATACATTTCGAAATGCGCTCATTTTGGTATGTACATAGAGATCTATAAGAAGAACATGCTCCAAAAAAATTAGCTTCAAATTCATTGTCGTTTGGGAGTTATCAAAAAAATTGCCACACAATGTCAAGATAGTGTCATTTTAACCATGTCATGGGATCCTTCCTCCTATTTATTACCCGAGTTTTTAGTGATTCTATTTGGCCCGTGTAAGGCTGTATTTACACGGGCCTCTTATCTTTCTACTGGCCCAGTTAGACGTTAACCCTTAGTCACTATCAGAGAGAACCCAACAAAGTTTCTGGCAGCAATTGCCGACAACATATGCACTCCCAACAAATGCCACAGCACAGTGCGAACTGCCGATAATAAAGGAAATTTCTAAAATGGACTAAGGGTACCCAAGGAAAACATCCTCAGCAAAAATTAGGTCTTGGACCATCCCCATGTAAACGTGAACGAGGTTTTTCAGAGCTCTTTGAATTGGAGTAAACTATCCTCGGTTCGTTCAAGAGATAAAAAAGGGACGAGGGCTTGTGAACTTCAGACCAAAAACACATCAGCATTCTTCCATTTCACAGTCCTCAGTTTTTAACAAAAATATGATTTCCAACCCTACTGAAAAACAATGAACACGAAACAAAAGGTTAGAGTGATATTTTACTCACTTTCATGTTCTCAACTTTCACTTGGAGAGCCTTTTGAACATAGTGAAATGAATTAATTATAGATTTGGCTTCATGTTGTTCAGGACTCCCCCTTTTGCAGGGCTAGCCGTAGGTGCTGGTGAGAAACTCGGAGTGGTATAAGCCGTTGAATAGGGAATAATGCTTGAGACAGGTGCAGACGAATGTGGAATGGAAACCCTTTTGTGATCAATCACGCTGATGGTAGGAACTGAGGATAACTGATCTGAACTCTTGGACAAGTCGTCTACATACAGAACATCCTGAAAGAGGTAAAAGTTTCAGATTCTTTGGAGCAGAGAAATTTCAGATTAGTTCAATAAAGTAGAAACTACCAATTAGTCCTAATATGAGACTTTATATTTCAGTTTAGTCCTGTGAGCCAATCAAGATTATTATTTAGTCCTAAAAGTTTTTTGTTTGGTCCTAATATTTCTTTTTAGTCCTTTTTTTTGTTGTTTGGTCCTTGGGTGAACGTTACCCACGCGGAGTGACATCATCATCCTTTTAAATATTACAGAAATACCATTTTATCTTTTATTATTTGTTCTTTATAAAACTAATGAAAATTTATTAAAAAAAAATAAATATCTCAAGAACTACAATTCGGAATTAAACAAATTTTATATATTCCGAAAGCTCTTGACGAGATCTATACAACGAGTACCATTGTCACTATGTTTCGAAACATTTTTTTTTCATGTTACCCGGTGACGGGTTTCATTTCAGAAAATGAAGTACTAAAACGGATTCATCTCATACTATGAAGTGCTAAAATAGATTTCATCTCATAATATGAAGTTCTAAAATAGATTTCATCTCATACTATGAAGTTCTAAAATAGATTTCATCTCAATGTATGAAGTCATAAATGAAATTCATCTCAAACTCTGAAGTCACAAAATAAAATTCAATTCATAAGGATTATAAACTAAAGTAGAATTCATCTACAAATATGAAGTGGTAAATGAATTTCATTTCAAAATATGAAGTTAAAATTTGAATTCATCTAAGAATATGAAGTGATAAATGAGATTCATCTCAAAATATGAAGTTAAAAATTGAATTCATCTCAAAATATGAATGATAAATGAACTTCATCTCAAAATATGAAGTTAAAAATTGAATTAATATAAAAAATATGAAGTTAAAAATTGAATTTCATCTCAAAATAAGAATGATAAATGAACTTCATCTCAAAATATGAAGTTCAAAATGAATTAATATCAAAAATATGAAGTTAAAAATTGAATTCATCTCAAAATATGAAGTGATATATGAATTTCATCCAAAATATGAAGTTAAAAATTGAATTCATCCCCAAACATGAAGTACCATTACCGGTAGTGTAAAAAAAATTGTTTCGAAACATATCAACAATGGTACTCGTTGTGTAGATCTCGTCAAGAGCTTTCCGAATATATAAAATTTGTTAATTTTCGAGTTATATTTTGGGAGATATTATATTTTAAAATGAGAGTTATTATATTCTTTTAATAACAAAGGACTAAACAGAAAAGTCACTTTTGTAATAGGACTAAATGGATATAGATCCACCTAAAAAAGGACTAAACAGTTTTTTCCCCTTCAATAAACTGAAACTCAAGCAATTAGCAGGAAAAGTATTTTAAAACCTTATTTCATTGGATCTTGCTCATATCCAAGGTAGTCTGTGAAAGACCAGGGTACTGCTGTTTCAGGCAAAGCAAGAGGCTTTCAACTCGGTTTGCAAGCAATTCCCTCTTATCTTCGACGACCATCAAGTCTTTGACCATATCCCACGATGATTTTGAGGTGGACCGGTTGGTACTGTGTGCAGTTCTCGTGTTTGTTCTTCGTCGCCACACATATGGACTATGGAGGCGTCAACACGATTAGCAATCTCTAGAGCCTGATGCTCCGGTGTTAGATCGAGACAATTGAGAAGGCATTCTGGAGAGAATTGATCTGATGTAACATAACGGTGTATGACATCACCTAAGCTAGCTCTTCCATTCTACCATGCACCGCCGTCCCAAGGTACATTTGAGCTGCATTTGTTGTGGTTGTTTCGGTCTCATCTTCTCATTTCTAGTGTTGATCCTCTCATCTTTCTGGCACTTCATCGCATTGCAAACAGTCAAGTTTATCTCGTGTTGACGCTGTTTGATTCTCACCATCATATACCGATGTCTTCTCCGTTTCTCATCCCGTGCATGCATTAGCAGACTGTGTCATTAATTGGAAACGCATATAGGTAGCACCGTATGGAATTGTGTGGAAACGCCTTAGTATGCTCTTTCTAGAGCATGATGCTGGTTTGGCCTTCAGAGAAGTGTTGCTTCATATATATACCTTGAGTTGAGTCATACCAGAATTGATTGAATAACAGAAACTTATTTTCTACATATCACACAACCACCAAATACTCATCAGTCGTTAAAAACAAAACAGAATAGAGAAAGACTCGGAGCGAATGAAAGTACCAACATAAAAGGATTAAACAATCATTGAAAAAAAAATGATCGAAGCATTAAAACAAAAATAAAAATCAAAAAAATTTGGACCATTTTTCGATTTGTGCGTGTCATCCTTGCGCAGGGGCCATGCTAATCTTCTATGTATCGTTCCAATTTTATCGGATGTCCCCGAAGGGACAAGCTTATCGTGAACATCACAGTATATAAACGGAACGTTATGTTATAAACTAGCTAGGTTGAGTTTCGTGTAGTTTCAAGTTCTGGGACAGCGTCGACACTCGGTACTCACATTTTTGTAAGATATGGGTCGGTGGACTTAAGTTTGGAAAGCAAACTTAGTTGGTGGAAACATCTAGATAATTCTAGGATGTTTACTTACGCCTAAACTAGGAAATTCTATGTATGTCTAGAATGTTCTTTGTAGACAAGTATTAGGAAACCCTTTA
>JAJJMA010333209.1:0-10693 GCA_023529015.1 Papaver nudicaule
TATTATTAGAAGATATATAATTTTACTTTTTCAATTACAAAACTATAAAGTAAATACATACTCAGAAGTACAAACTACAAAACAAACCAACACTTCGGTTTAATTCAAAATATGCAACGCCCAAATCCCCGTGATACTCATTAATATATTTTATCAGCTGGTCTTGCTTCATCTCTGTGAAAGGTAGGAGAGAAAGGGGTGAGCAACCACAGCTCAGTAGAAAATTTCCAAAATATTAATTGCCACGCAATTATGCATTAACAAAGGATACATTAAAGCTCAAGAGAACCAAACCATTTATCGTTACAACTGTACTGGATCTTTTATAACACTTTAAATAATTGTTAACTAATACTGACCGATTTTCGAACTGATTTGTAGATTACAATCTATGTAGTTATTTTATGTTTTCGGCTCAAGTAATTATTCACTACATTCCCTTCAAATTCTTCTCAACATCAAACCATTTATTTATAAGTTCTCACTTTAGGAAGTTAATACACATTTATCTTTTCCAATTCAAATACATAATTTTATATTCATCCAAATTTGGAATGACAGTTGATCGCTCGGGCTAACTCATCCAAAAATGGACCTGACAGTTAGCACAATCCCATAGGAACCCGTCAGTTAGTAGCCTTCACTCATTCCCGTAGGAACCTGCCACTTAAGTTCTTGCACTCATCCCAAAAAGGACCCGTCGGTTAACAACATCCCAAAAGAGACCCGACGGTTAGGCAATCTAGATCGTCTATTTAAGACTAACATTTGACCTTATTTACCATTTATCTTCTTAACATCGGTTTTAGTACACTAATCTTCATGGCGCGTTTGGATGCAGAATTTACGTTTCCAGGGGATTTATAATTCCAGGGGATTACAAAACCCGGGATTTATGTAAATACCTGGCGCGTTTGGTAACTCAAGAAAAAATCCCTGGAAACTATCAAATCCTTAGTTTGAAATTCCATGTACTGTTTGGCAAACATAGGATTTACACAAATGCTCTGTTTCGAAATTCCATATTAACTATCTCGTCCTCAACTTAGTTGGTGGATTTAAAATCTTTGATATTAAAAATAGATATCTATGTGCTTAGTGTGCAACCGTGCAAGCATAATAAAAAACAAAAAACACATATCTATCTATCTCTTTAAATCACTTTTATGCATCAAGGAGAAGAAACAAGTACTAGTTAGCTACTTACGATACAAAAAACAAGACCCTATCATTTTGGTGATGAATCAAGAAGTCCTAAGAACCAGAACAAACTACATAAACAATACTGCAAAACCCACGTTAAAACATAATCAAATGAAGGAAGATGTATTAAAAATCAAACTTGACATCATATGATATGAATAGGGTTTACCTTTGCAGCTTCAACAAGAAATGATAAATATGGCGGGATGATGGCGGGAGGAGGCGAAAATGTGAAGGGAAAAGATAACTAAACCGATGATTTTATATGGGATTTTAGGGTTTAACTTTGGTGGGGCCACAAATCCCTTGGAAAGTTTCCAAGCAAATAACAAGGGGGGAGGTGTTACTCGATTTGGAGGATTTGCTGGGAAACTGTTTCCCAGGAGAAACATGAATACAAGGGATTTTGGCAAACAAACGGGCCAAGGGATTTATAATTCTACCAAATCCCTTGGTCCCATGAATCCCGTCTCTAAAATCCTGCATCCAAACGCACCATCATAATTTTCATCACACAATCTTCATAACTTAACAATTCTTATTCAAACAGATTAATTCTCTATTTAGATTTCTACATTTCATTGATACCAATTCCAATATCATTCTAAACTTAGCAATTAAACATCCACTCATATTACTATACTAAATTATCCGCATTTCTATAACATCTCAACTTAGTACCTTTTTCCATGTACGGTTAGTCAATTCATACAACACATAATACATATCCGATTAAGGATTATCTAAATTTTGTATGACCACGACATATTTAGGTTCCTCATGTAAAAGTTTCAAACACAATCCATGGCTCAAACAAAAGATATTGAAGTTACTAAGTCACTCTAAAAACTGGACAGACTACGTCATGTTACTAAAATATTCATATCAATTTCTATATAATCTGAAATCAAACAAATCCAAATCCATTAGAAAGATAAGACACAAATATACAACTTTTATGAAGACCACAAATCATTATAACGTCACTAAGATTACCTAAACCAATCAAGAACAGAAAGAAACGAAACTGTCAGAATTTTCAGAATACATCACCTAGGTTTTAAAATCAATTCAACTGTGAATTTATGGTGGATCATCTTCAAATTTTAGTCACAGATACCTAAGAATATTATTTACCAGTATCACAAATCTGATCATCGATCGGGATAACATTGTAATTTAGATAATTTCAGAAACTCTCTATCTATTACAATACTGTATAAATCAAATCCTAGGATTAATATGATTAGAATATAAACCAAGTATTATCAAGTCAAGAAAACCTTGATTAAAGAGACAAATCAAATGGGTTAACATAAAATATCAATAACGATTAATTGAGTTTAGATTAATATTTGAAGAAACCCCTACCTCAATTAACAATTAACCCATAGCAAATCCAAATCTTTTGATGCAAAACCAGCACGTTTCCCAACCAAGTAATAAGACTTTCTTTTATTATTTTTTTCAAATGAATAATCAGAGAGAGAAAATGATAGTGATAGGTGTTTTAAAATTTTTTGCTTGGAGACAAAAGAAGAAGAAGTGAAAGTGACGACTACAAACATAGGGTTTACTTTTCTCCTCTCGTTAGCAGACGGACCAAAAATAGGGGAGTTCACAAATCAAAACCCATTAACTCATCAATTAATATTTAATTGTATATGGTAACTAAATCAAATCCCATTAACTTTTCTCATAACTAATCAATTAACATTTTACATATAAATGGTAAGTGATTTATTTAATATTTTTTGTATAAATCATCAAGATTATATTACCTTCCTAAGTTAATAAATCTAGCAACCAATAATAAAGACACATGCAAATTCATTAACAAGAATAATATCTATTTCTATCTTTACTATTAATTTGACAATAATCTCACCTGACAACTAATGCCAATTCCTTTACTTAAGTTAATAACCCAAATTAATATATTCAAACCCAAATTAATATTACGCTAGAGGATATAATGGCTAATTCAAGAAAATTCTTTATTCCCAACCACCACAAAGATAAGAGTAGTATATTTTTATTTTGTTATTTACACCCAAATTTAATAATATGCACCCAACTCTAGATTAGCTGGGTTTTAAGCCCAAAAATCATGATCCGAAAATACAAGGTCTCATATTAGTCCTGCTCTTGAGGCGAATCCGAGATTATCGCCGAGATCTCTTCCGAGATCGGCCACAGTGGTTCTAACTGAATCAAATTTAATAAAATATAACAGAAATCTAGAGATAAAACTAGATATAAATCCTTATATTTTGACTAAAATTTCAAATATAAGAGTAAATATCTGATTACCACGGATACTTGACAAGTAATTCTTTTTAGAACTTATAAGATTTCGAGCCTAATCGATACTGCCCTTGAAATCTTTTTCGTTAACTGAATCAATATTGTGTAATAGGAAAAACGAGTATCATAGAGAGCTCTGTGGATCGACGATCAACTGAGTCAGCCCAGTTGACGGAGTCGCCACTTTCTCCGTCCACTTGTTCCTCATCTTTCCATGCATGTTGTTCTGATGATCTTCTCTTCCACCTTCCAACCTACTTTTGGCCTTCTCATATGCTTACAACTAGTCGCTAGCTCCTCCACCATCTAGGGTAACATTTTGTTTCGTTATAGATTGAACTTTCATTGGATTTGATTGGTTTTTTATTGTGGAACTACTGTTGTCTGGAATTTCACCATATACTCGATAGATCTCTTCATACTTAGTGAAAAAGTACGGGTACTGGAATACAACCAACTTTTCGTTTGGGCTCGTGAGCCATATGGTAAGTGACGATCTCAAAAATCAATATCAAAATCTGTTAATCGGAGTAGGAACAGAAGTGATCAGTCCAACTCAAGACAAGTCTTGGCAAATCCCCTGGATGGATTATGGACTTACTCGACGGTTACAAATAACGTACTTCTTGTGTTTGCTTTAATTATATAATCAAAGATATAATGCGGAAAGTAAAAGCCCACAAGACACCAGAGAATTTTTTAAAGAGGAAACGACAACCTGTAGAAAAACCTCGGGACCTCGTCCAGATTGAACACCACACAATACTAATTGTCTACAAATGCTATTCTATTATAAGACTTCGGTCTGGGATGTAGTAGAGACCAACTCCAACCCTCCAAGTGAATTGGCTACTGTCGCACTCTTTACGTCTCTTGGATCCCGCAAGACCCTACGCACTTGATTTCCCTAGCTGACGTCCTTTACAGGCCTAGGAGTTGCTTTAACCGTTGTTAAAGGCTCATGTCAACAATACCGGCTTTGCAACCTTAATTACTGACTGTATGTTTCGAACTGTCCTCTTTAGTTTAACATACGTAAGTTGACTTCCTTCGGATTGCTCCAGGTCATACGGAAATCTACTTTCCAAGCGGGGGCTGACAAGTAAACCGAATAAACAATGCCCAACTTGTCTCTACCTCAGCTGTGAAAAGAATCACTTAAGAAATTTACACAACTGGAGCTAACTAGGTCTTACAACACCGTGTGCAGCCGTACGTTGCTTCCTTCAACCTTGTATGTAACGTATCAGTTCTTGAATGGACTTATTGCAGAAGAGAAGGACCATAGGATAGACAAGAACGTGATCAGGTTACCAAGGTTACAGGTTAATATGATAACAACCACAAAGGTACGTTATCGCCTACATGTGCTTCCCAACTCTCAAGAGAAGTAGTCGTTAGGTAAATCCCACAGAGAAACTGCTACCTAATAGAGGATGACTACCACAACAAGCTTACACCGAAGTGCAAAATGTTTACGATCAATTTCACAGAGAAACTTCACGTATGCTTGATGCTTGTGGTTTTCGTTCTTTAAAACTCTATTTATAGCACTCAATAAGATATGTTTTCTTTGAGATAAAGCAACAGATTTCTTAACCTACAAGTTAGCAAGTGCCTGTGTAAAATGTGCCCGTTACATAGCTTGCACACAAAAACCTAAAGGTTAATCTCAATTGGAATTCTTTTAACATTTATCTGCCAAGTGGTTTGTTAGCTCTTAACCACTTCAAGATAAATCCAATGACCATGAGAACACCTTTATCTTGTTAACTCATTGAGATTCGTTAGATGGACCACATAAGATATTTCGTGATACACCAAGTCCAACTAAGAGATAAGGAGTTAGTTGTTTAACCCACGTGATAATCCCAGAGAATATTCACTCGGACGGTTCGTGAACCGTCCATCTGAATTCCGACCAAATACATCGAATATGTGGTTCACGTACATGTATGTGTAGTAATTGACGTTTTAAAACTCAGGAGTAAAATCCAAAGTCACTGTTCACGAACCGGTTCGTGAACCGTCGTTACTCAGATTAGAGTTTAAACTGGATCCGCTGGAAGTTCTGGGATGGGCCAGTACTTAGACGTGTGAGACGCCCTCAGCTATAATCCATGGACTCTGCTCTAGAGTACTCCTTTAGATTCATCCATATTCCTACATGTGATTTGCTAGCAAACCATTGCTACGGAAAATGTATTGAATCTATCTCATGTACCTTGTAAACTTAGTATGGTGGGAACACATACAACCATAACTCATGGTTATGTTGTAGGGGGTAAAACCCATCGAGCCATGTGTCGGCATTATAGGAGAAGGAACAACGATCGGGGTACAAAAATTCCATCGTGTAAAGACTCTTCGAATGGGTTGGACTCAGCGAAGGAGCTTTAAGCAACGAGAATAATCGAGCAATCGAGGGGGTCGAGGAATGGAAATCAGACTTAACTTCGATGACCATCACCTAGAGCACCGACTTACTCGATAACCCCTGACACCCACGATTGAGTATTTTGTCTTATTAGCTGTCCTCCACCATTATGTCTCGTACTATAAAAGGCGATCTCGAGCTCAGTTGTAGGGGTTGGATTTTTTCGGTAAGGCTTGAGACTTTTTGAGAGAGACTAGATTAGTGAATAATATCAATCTCCTCTGGTCTTGATGCTCATAATCCTTGTAGTATAATCATCAGAAATATTTTTATATTCAATATAACATCATGTCTTTTGATATAAATCTAGTAGCTTACTAACTAACTACTAGTAGGGTGTTGGTGTATAAGCTAAAGAGTAAATATGAAAGTAGTAGACAAGTAGAGAGAAAATGGGAGAAGAAGAATTATTATTATTGCTAACTCATCTTGGTGTGTTTACAAATGAAGTGAACACATCTATTTATACAACAATGGAGTCAAGTATAATTATTACTAGCTAAGACTTGAGTGAACAAATGTCTAGCTTGCATGAGTAGTAGAAAGCTAAGTGTTAAGCTTCTAGGAGAAGGAGGATGTTAAGTGTCAAGCTTGTGCATGAGGTGAGCCAAGTGCCTAGCCTTGTAGATAGAGTAGAGACAAGTGTTGATGATGCTTCTTTGTCCACACACATATTGACAACTTAATTCTTCAAGTCATGGTGGTTAGCCACATTTCATAACATCTTTACTATTTATCTTATGTTATTAGAATCATAATCTACATTGTCATATCTTTTGGTCATCGAGTAGCCTATAATAGTACTTCGATGGATGGTTTTATACAACAATACCACCTAAACCTGTCTACTTATAGTTTAATCTAATGGATGTTGGGTAACCAATGAGGTACACAATTTTTGGATGCTAGGACTGCGGTCCTAAAAGCGTATACAAGTGAGAGAACAACATAACTTGGACTGAGGTCCATATTTTCCAATCATATAAACTTGTCGATATTCCTTTGCAAAGGCGGGATATTTATCCACAATTATTTCAGTAGCTACTCTGAATTTTATCGACTACTAGTTAACAATCAGGTATAACGATCCTACACATTTCATGATGTATGAGGAGATTTTAATCCACTAGTACAACGTACAAAATTTATATATGCGTATATCTTCCTCGTCAGGAGATATGAACGCAAACTTTGTAGCCTCCTCGTCAGGAGGTCTCAACTCATAACTCAACAAAAATATGGACGTTAGTTGATTGGATTGGCATACCTCATATAAGAGGTTTTCGTCTATACTGTGAGCATGTTTTGAGACGAAACGACCGCTGCGATTCCAAGGCGTGCCTTGCAAGGACATTAATTTACGCCGAATCTAGCTAGCATACTCTGCTAATCTTAGAAACAGAGTAATCTCTAACACCTAAGGCATTTATTGTTGGTGTGAGAATTTAGATGAAACACAATTGGAATCAACCAATATCGTCGACGATCTCTCCCCTTGATTTTCAGGTGGGAATGTCTCATCAACAGAACTTCAGGTTCCGTAATATTCTACTCATTAAGGTAGAAACCGGGTGCTGAAAATTTTATAATACGCTACCCGGGAGAGATAATTGATCAGATTTTCTGTCTCATTTACTCTCCAGCTGGAATATATTTAATCATTTACATTTTCATGTAAAATTCACACTAAACTGTAAATAAAATTTGTGAACATAGACACTATCTCAATATTAGTTCCAGTCCTGCTAAGACGACTAATAAAGATTATCAATAAAGGATGGCACTTCAGGTGCACATACTGTGCACATAGATCTAATCAAGATCCACTCACTTTTTTAAAACTCTTTTCAAGAAAAGAAGAATGACAAAAAAAATAAAAAAATATTGCCCTCAAAAAATTTGTGAAACAATAATTTTGATCTCAAGTTCATCATATTTACGTTAAATACCCTTAGATCCTTTTTATCCTCATTTTCGTTAAAATGGTCCAACAAGGTTATTTAGGGTTTTACTTCACCAAAGATGTTTTAGGAAAGTAAGAAAACACTTTTTGAAACACATCCTTTTTCGGTAAGTTGGTTAAGAAAGGATTCCCTTAGAACCGCCACTTTTGGAAGGTAGATCTGGGAAGGTCAGGTTTGTTAAGAAATAAGGCATAAAAGTCATAACGTCAGAAACCCTAAGAATTTCATTGGGTCGTACAAAAAACGAAAAAACACTCTAAATTTTCGCATGTCAGATTCTGTTATAACCACTAGTATGCATGACAGACTAATAGTACACTGACACAGCAGCCTTGGACCTCACAGGTTTGTCAGATTTTGCAGGCCACTATCACAATGGCATCGAGCCACATACCGAGGCAAGGAACGAGATCATCAAGACAGCATAGCACAAGATCTGTTAGCAAAGGAATTTCACCAGAAATCGGGAGCACTGTTCAGAATAAGGACCGAAGGGTAAAAGAGCATGTAGAAGTTGAGGATTTGGGCCCAGATGGGAACGGATTTCCATAGCAACAAAATAATGAAGTCATCGAAGTATAAGAAGTCGTGCCGAAAAGGAGACAACCCGCAGTGGAGAAAAAGTAAGAGCAGAAAAATTTAAAGCACTAATAAAAAAATACAAAAAGAGAAAAACAAAGTTAATCAACGCCAACGATATGGCCACCGAGAAATCGGCATCGAATTACAGAAGAGCCAGTGAAGGAAACTCTCGCCCTAGCCAAAGCTTGCACTCGAAGCGCAACTCGCCGACAAGAGAACATTCCCATTCAAAGGATGGTTCGCACACCAGAATCGAACATGTCGATAAGGGAAATATATCGAAACCTGGCATCGAACCGAGTATCCGCTCGATGGGAAACAATATTCATTTGGTATACGAAAGCGAACAAGATCGAAGGGATGCAGGAGCAGCTGCATTACAAAAGGTCATGATGAACGAGATTAAAGCATTATAAACAAAACTCCTCGAAAATAAGGAACAACCAACAACAGACTTAAAACTAAAGCAGGCAATCAGTGAAGTGAATCGATCACCACTTAGTTACGAACTTCAAAGCAAGCCAATTCCAGTTAAGTGCACAATGACAGTTTTCAACTCAATCTTCGATGGAAACGGAGATGCAATACATCACATAAAGACGTATCAAAGATTATTCTTAGCCTTGGATGATAAAGACGAAGTGCTCTGCAAGTATTTTCCATCAAGTTTTAAAGGGAAGGCGCTAGCTTGGTATGATAGCTTGCCAGCATGTTCGATATCATCCTTTGATGATCTATCTAGGATTTCTTGCGTCACTTCCTTTACAACAGTGCATCAAAGACAGGAGTAGAAAAACTATTTAGTATTAGGGTAAAGCCGAAGGAATCTACTAAAAGCCTTACAGAGTGCTGGATATCACAATGCGTGGAGGTTGGAAAATGGTGCTACAGAAAAATATACTGGATAAGGATCATCCCTTGTACGACAAGCTATTCTCGAAGAACATTGAAACACTGCAGGAATTGCGAAAATACCAAAAAGGACGAATTGCACTCGAGGAAATCAAAGAACAGGCAGCCCAAGGAAAGGACATCATATCGAAGCAGGTGAACTCGATCATCAACTTATCCCTCGAAGACCGAGAAGAAGTGAAAAGGCTAGTGGAACCTTTTAAGAAAGTATTATTCGGATCAGCGCAAAACCAACCAATTGACATCCAGGGAGGAGAGTCTTCTAAACGAGAAAGGCAAAATGATGAGAGACGATGTGGAAATGAAGGGAAATTTGGTGATGGGAGGTACAACGATAACATGAGGTATATCAATGGTGGTTATGGTGATAATAGAGGCAATGATTCTCGAACGAAGGAGGATATCAGAATAGGAAATTTTGAGGACCAAGGTCAGGCTTCCCTCCCTTCCAAGACAGGAAACTCCCAAAGTTGAGTGTACCTCTCGAAGTCGCTTTACGAAGTATCGAAGCATCCGAGTCAGCAAACGAGATTCGCTACCCGAGGAGCAGAGGAAACTATCCTGAATATACAAGAAATTCGAAGGACTATTGTCACTTTCACCAATTTTATGGTCACCCTACCGAGAAAACATCACGGCACAAGATTAGGTGTACCACTTCATATCGATGGGAAAATTCGATCACCTCCTCGAATTACCGAACCCACCTGTACAACAGCCGCAGCCACAAGAGGCAAAGAAGCATGAGGCGTACATAATTACGATAAATAAGAATATCCCAAAATTCAATGATTGCAATTCAATAGTACACTCTGAGATGAGCGAGTAGAGTTTTCGCAGTAGCATCACTGACATGATCCATTAAAGAGATTTCGAAGGCAAAGAGGTAATGAGAATAGCTACAAGGAAGCCACACGAAGAATGACAGAAAAACCTTCTGCTGAGGACATACCAGATGGAGGAAGGGCACACAATGACCCCCTGGTAATAACCCTAAACATCGAAAATATCGCAATGCCAAGAGTGTTGGTGGACCCGGGAAGCTCTATTGATATATTCTTTGGAAAAACCCATGACCTGATGTTTAAGAAGCAAGCAACACTAGTCCCCTCAACCTATAATATTTTTGGATTCAACGGCAAGCCCTCGGTGCCTAGGGGAGAGCTACCTTTAACAGTATATATATGAAAACTCGAGTTCCTCATATCATTCTGCGTAGCTGACATCGATTCTCCCTACACAACCATCATGGGAAGGCCATGGCTACATGGATTAATAGATGTGGCAT
>JAJJMA010333210.1:0-12083 GCA_023529015.1 Papaver nudicaule
AAACTCACCGTTTTTGGGTCCACGAAAAGCCAACTCAGCAATGGAGCCACGCCATCTTTCAAATACTGTATTATCTTCCTCGAAAACTCCGTCACTTTCAAAACCCCCCAAAAAAAAAAAAAATTCTTCCCGACGGCATCTCTTCTTCTTCTTCTCGATTTTGGTTGGATATCCAAAAATTTCCTTTCTTCCTTCCTCTCTTCTCTTCGATTTTGCAGTTGAGGTTTATCAATTAGGGTTTTGATTTAATTTGCAAGTCCGATTTAATTGAAACCCATCAAAATCCAATTCCTGTTATCTTTGTATGTCATTCCTCTAAACCTAATAACAAAGTTATTTTGTTTTGTTTTGTTCAGATGATTCTTTGATCTCAATAAAAAACCCTAATATGTGAAAGAACAATCAAGAGAACAGATTCTTCAAAGCAACCCTAACTTCTCTGTTTGATTTGCAAAGAAAAACAGCTGACCAAAATTCTTTTCTTTCAACATCTTCACAACTGTCGGCGATGCGATAATTGGGTTTGTTTTGTTTTTTGATTTTCTTGCAGGTACGATTTTACTGTCACGAGAATTTGCCATATTCTTAGTGAAGGTGCTGTTTACTCAGGTTGAGCTCCGAGGTCTCAAAATTCCGTACGGCGACTACATCTCTTCTTCTTCTTCTGAATATAATTAATTAAGATCTCTGCCACGACTTCATCTCCTATCTTCAGTACTACATCAATGGACAAAGTTTACACGAGGTATGATTTTATTGTTGAATTGAATTTGTAGTTTCGAATTAGGATTCAGATTTAAGTTTTAAGATTGTTGTTACTCTTTCTTAAAGGTTTCAATTTGCGAGATTTAATTTAGGGCTTTTGTGATGGTGAATTGAATTCCATTGTTTGAAGGTGAATTGAATCAGAGAGAACATAAGGAAGAGGTTATAGGATCAAGGGTGTTGCTGTTGAATAGAATTTACTTTTTGTTAAATCTGCCCCAATTATTTTAATCTGATTTAGGTGTAGACATATCGATTTCACAATGCTTTCTAAATGTTTTCCTCTACTTGTATTTTGCTTTTTGTGTTGTTTCTTATAGGTTACTTATATCAGTTACATTAAGGAGATTGATTTCTTTGATAGGTGAAGAAGCTTCTTTATATATTTCTATTGCAGGAAATAATCTGCACAGAGGGGTACATTTTGAAAACAGAGGTGAGTTTCACCATGAGGTGATTTTATAACGGTTCACAAGGAAAATAAGATATTGTGGCTTATTAAATAATTTTTTTTCAAACTGTATTGGAATTGTTTGTGACCTTATGCACTTCTGCAGGATTGGGTCGGGAGACCCGACAAGGTTTCCATCAATCAAGCTAAGTAGATCAATTCACACTTCTGCACACATTAGCAGATCAATTTAGCAACACAGGCAACAACATTTTTGTTTCAATCTCAATGGACACACCTTCACCATTATATACTTTGTGGACTTGACCAATGAATATTGTTGCAGTGAAGTGGACTGCCTGCTCAAGTGTTTTGCGCATACACATTAAAGATGTGTGCACAATCCACAAAATACCACGGGCAACCCATGGTAGAGTCTCTTTGGATATAATATGAACTGATTTTTGCTTCCGTTTTGTTTGATTTGATAAGTTCATTTTTATAGTGTGGTTATTGTTTTAGTGACTAATGCAGTGCATCCACTACAATAATTGAGTGCAACTTCCATTGGATGCACGGCAGGTATGCCTTCCATTATGGTTCTTTCAAAACCCTCTTTGACAAATACATTTACAAAGTGAGATTGCGCGTGCATGACATTATATTATCATCTCTTGGATAAAGTATAGTGATTGGCCAACTGTATATTTTTCATTTGTTTGTCCGCTCCATGCCAACATTGCTCAAAAGCTTTAACTCTCAAAGATTAGCTTTGAGGGTGTTCATGTTTCTGATCATGACTTTTTCCATGCATATCTAAGATTATCTGATATAACTAATGAAGTATCTATTTGTCTTATTGATTTCGAACGTTTGATTTTTTAGATTTTCGAAAAATCATCAATGACAGGTGCGGTACACAGAGGTATCAATATGGGAATTGGTGATAGTATTTTTCTCAATTTTAAGATTTCATTTAGATTCTCACTGCAACTTGCTAACCCAGTGTGTTTTACATTTATGTTATTTCTGTTTATATAGTGGCTGGCAAGGATGAGCTTTGAGGGTGTTCATGTTTCTGATCCATGACTTCAAATTCAATTGACTCTGGCCAAGCTATGCGGTTTATAACTCAAAGTACGTATTTTTTTAATGATCTTTTATCAACTTCAATTTTTATTTTATTGGTTAATCATTTTGTGAACGCACGGGCTGCAGGTGGCAATGCGATGAGTGCGCAAGGCAAGAGTTGATGTCTCTGATATGCTAACAAAGTATTTCTGTATTTCTGTTTAGTTAATACTGTATTGTCAACTTCACTTATCGTTTTATTTTTTAAGTTATCTGTTAGAGATTAGAGTTCAGGTTTTATTTAAGAAAATGGATGTTGATCGTGTTGCGGGGATGGAAAATCATTGATTTATACAGTAACTGATAGTAATAAGCGACTCTATCGGTTTGTCTTATATATGTTAGTTTGAGTTCCGATCTATCACTGGATTGTTCCTGGCCAGATTTAAGAAAGTGAGTGAAAAAGGCAAAATGAACTTTTAGTATTTCATTAAACACACCAAGATGAAAGTAAAGTACAGTTCTCTTCTCAGTCTCATACTGCACAGGGGAATGTAGACATCTTCTACATCTTAAATGGATAGCTTACTTACCAATTTATAGGCTAGATTTGATCACTAAGTTAATACATAGATCTCCTGTTTCTTTTCCGTTTATGCTACCCAACTCTTTGTTTCGCTCAATCAAGAAACCCTGAATGATTTTTGTTTTGCAGGTACGATTTTTCTTTACTCATCATCATAAACCACAGATTCTGTCCTCTATTGGTAAACCCTATTCCTATTCTGCATTGATTTATCACAACTCACTGAATATCTGCTTAGATTTATCATCCAATCATATTAATTCCTGTCGGTCAGCCAAATGATTACCTGGTGAGGATATTACGAATCAGATGAAAAATGAGGTGTTTAATGTAAAACCCTAACCTTGCTACAAAAATCGGATTCTTTTTAATTTGATTTTGTCGGGGTTCACAAGGAAAGTCTATGCCTCTACAATTGTAATTGCTAAACCATCAATCTTATAGTTAATCAATCACCCAGGCTTTCTTTCTCACTAATTCATATGGTTCTTCCTTTTTGATAATGATACTGAGGATATCAGAGTAGGCCCTCCTTTCTACTTCGTTGTGAAGAAGTACAAGTGCAGCTATTTTCGCTAACATTTATGAATTCTGTACCAGTGCTAAATACGTTATACTTTTCTTCTCTATGGAAAAACTAAATTGCTTTCCACGAAGCCAAAGGACACCCATCTAAATTACTTCCCCACCGAGACTAATGTCTTTCAAAGATGGTGGAGAAATCGGCTTTGTTGAAAAGATGTTGGAGAAATCGGCTTTGTCTTCTTGAAGACCAAGGTAACATATTTGAATTAAAACTTCATTGTAACATGTTTGGTTAGGAAATGTGTCTATTGCGCTTTGCTCAGTTGAAAAACATTAGATTTTCCATTCATTTTTGCTCAATTCTTCATGCTACAGAGGTAGAAGGTTCACTGCTTGAAGACCAAGGTAACATATTCTTGGTTAGCATTTGTACATATAAGGTTCACTGCTTTGGAAAACATATCATGTTGGATGTATTAGTGCTAATCCAGTTCAAACTAAGTAGGTAAATTAGTATTATTCCAGAGATGACTCTTATCGCGATATTGTATTTCTGCTTGCGTTATTTAGCTTACTTTTAAGGTGACACTTTACGTTTCGGAATGTTGTTGTCTATAGGGAATTACACCGATTGTTACTGTTCTTTCATATTCTGTATATATGAATTTCGTATGATAAATTGTAGACATCGGGACTCTTTCATATTCTGTATATATGAATTTCGTATGATGAATAGTAGACATCGGGACTTATCTTCCTGTAAATGGAACACATTATCAGAATGTGGTTTTCTTAGTCATCCTTTTAGACATTACAGTAATTTGTCGTGGGCTTACTGGAGGATATTGATTGTTGAGATCTGACATTGGTACACCAACGTTACTTAATCTGTGTTATGCACTAGGGATGCCGTCAATATTGTTTTGATGCAGTCTACCGTCTATCAATATATCACTTTTGAGCACTGTTGAATATGGATACCGAAATGTGTGAATAAATTCAATTAAATAAACTATTTCTTCTGTTATTTATTTGTATGATATGTTTGTAGTACTTTTTAACTATTGACCGACACTGATTTAAGTCAATTTGTTGTTTGATTATTTTAGACAGATGAGACAATGGAACATATTGTAGTTTGTGTATGCTGCTATAATCATATCTCAATTAAAGTCCGAGGTGCTGGCGTTACCAACACTCCTACTGAAATCATCTGTGCTACATGTAGAGGAATTTATAAATGCTTCATATCTATTTTTTTCTCTACCAAGCGAAACAAAGTGCTGCATCAATTTAATGTTGCAGAACTATTTTTTTATGCACTTAACCTTTGTGCGTGTAATTTCTCTACACCCTCGAGGGCAGGGGTCCAAATTGTTATTTTTTGTTCAGAATTTATGGATCACATAGGACCTAAGTTCTGGGTGTCTTATGTACTTTAAGGCAGCATCTCTTATCTTGGTTGAGGGCAGAAAGTGGTTTCACATAAATGACCTTTGCCTCTTCGTCCGACACACAAGTTCTCCATAAAGTTCATCATGCTTCACATATCGTCTACTGTTGATACTGTTGGTGTCCTATATATGCTTGGTTTATATATTTTATGTTTGCTTTTCATAACTGATATACTATTTTTTTGCTGTTTCTTTTTATCTGCGATGGTTTTACTATAATCACACGTTGTTCGAATCACGATCACTCGGTATCGTATGATAATGCTAGACTATGTCACTCCATATGTCTCCAAGCCCATCACCGGCGGATTTATGCATCACATGATTATAATTCCTTGATAGGTCATGAGCTATGAGACATATGGGTGTGCAGGAACCTGTCATTTGCTAATTTATGTATGGTATGTTGGAGTTTAGGCTCGGCATAGCTGCCTATTGCCGGTAATACTGACCTAGGTATGGTTTTGGTTGGCTTGGTTCCTACTTCGGCAAGAGAAGGTCTTGAAGTCCTGTGATAGTTCTCGAGATGGGAAGTGGGAGTTGGTTCATTGGGCCATTGTCGTCTATAGTCGTGATCAGGATTCCAAGCTGCTCTGTCAGGTTCATGTTCTCCCTATCTTTAACCTCAACTCTTTATTTTATCGATCAACAATTTAATTGATAAGTAAAAGAATAAGATTTATGTCATTGTTAATCAATTGTTTTGATACAAACCTAATCTTATTGTTCCAATGTGCATCGGTTCTTCATTTCAACGGATGCTCCTGCAAGCGTACTTTTTTTTAATGTATTTGCTGTCTTAGCTCAATGGCAGAGCACATGGTTTTAACATGTGGTTGTGGGTTCGAATCCCACAGACGGTGTAATTTTTTGATTGTTCTTATTTGACTAGACCGCTTAATACTCCGTCAGATTTTATAAATTTTGTTCGGTCAATTTAAAACGATGGCGACTCAATGAAACACACCAGCGTTTTTGATTAATACATATGTTTTCTCGAGTAAAAACGAAGGACTTTTAAAAACGATGATGCCTCAATGAAACAGACCAGCGTTTTTGATTAATACATATGAATTTCTTGAGTACAAATGAAGGACCTTTAAACAGAGATAAATTGCTGAATGTTAACCTTTATGTCAGTTTCAGCTTAGACCATGTTTTGTCTAGCAAAACTCTCACAGATCGCTGCCTTTCACGGGGGAAGGAATGGGCAGATGCAGTAAGCCAAAGAACGACATATATCTTCTTTTCTCTATTTTGATTTGGGTAGGTTTCCCACAACAAATCAATAAAATTCATATTGAGCTAACATATAAATCGAATTCTCCCGGTTCTCCCACTTCTTCACTGACTCATAATAATTTCATGGGTGACACACTACAAAACTCACTTATCTGTGTTCTCATGCTGCTCTAGCGTGTCCAATTGGTCTTCACAGATACACTCGAGTTCTTCCGATATCAATATCAATCAAATAAAACGATTTCATCACAAAATTGAAGAAATCCCTCACTGATTTGTTGATTCTCTTCAATTCAATTTTTTTTGAAATGGAAAAAGTTGAAGTTAACAAACCTGGAAATGGACTCGGACAATACACTTTGGTGTGAAACGCGGTGAGCCAGAAGACTTAGGGACTTAGGCCCGTGCAAATGCACGGGCTGGACAACTAGTTGTTTTAAAAGATAAATTGTCGTTTAAAATCATTGACGTCATCAAGCGTCATTATAGACAAAATTTATAAATGTTCGGATATAAATTGGGAGTGTCTGTATTTTGATCAAATAATTAGTAACACAGGAAAACCTGATGTCTACATTGCTCCGGTTTACAATCAATTGATTAAAGGAAGATATTTGTTACAATGAATCAGATGAGATTATATACTCAACTGATATGGGTTTCTCGACTCAATGAACACATGTGTGGTTCGCAAATAATACGGCTTGACCAGACTACGACTTGACCAGACATCTCAGCTCACTATCCCAACACAGCTCACAAGGTGGATCCCAAGATAAGAAGCACTAAAAACCAACATTAAAACTCCTGAAACTGGTGCAAGTGTCATTACCATCAGTGACAGAAAAGGAAATAACCAGCTGTAGCAGGAAATGACTGAATGATCAGGTATTATTCAGTAGACAATATAAAGAAGTAAAATGCTCCATTAAAGATTGAACTTCAGTTGTATTATTTAACAATATGAAAAGAAAAATAACCACCGGTTGCATACTCAAATATTTGCAAACATATAAGGCTACATACTGAAGTATATGTAGACTCAATGAAGATAACATCAATCTGTACACCAGTACCACACCAATTCCAAGTCGAAGACATTCAAAATCAGCTTCATCATTCAACACACAAGCCAAGTCACTTACCTACTCTCAATGTGAGGACTATACCAAAGTAATACTGAGAGCTGGAACCAAAATAAAGCATGATTAAGCACTTCTAGTGAACAAACTCTTAAGTCACAAACTTTCCCCAATACTCTGCTGAAATTTAAAAAGAAACTCTCTTCACTCTTAAGCAGAACAACTTTAAGTCTTCATCCAATCACAAGGAATTAAAATTCAACATGCTTAGGTCTTGTATAGCTTCAAGAATCAGTACTAGTAGGACTTGATAAAAGAACTAGGAATACTATTTATGACGAATACTAACTTTGAAGATGAACTTGGAAATTG
The DNA here is from genome assembly GCA_023529015.1 of Papaver nudicaule. Taxonomy (NCBI): domain Eukaryota; kingdom Viridiplantae; phylum Streptophyta; class Magnoliopsida; order Ranunculales; family Papaveraceae; genus Papaver; species Papaver nudicaule. The sequence continues at coordinate 7,489 of JAJJMA010333210.1, forward strand.
TTGCAATAGTGATGCAGAGATCTCACACATGAGATGAAAACCGAAGTAATTTAAATTTTAGATTTTCCAGATCTAATTTAACATAGGAGATTACCAGCAGAGATTCAATTCAAACAGTTGATCAGGTAGAAAAAGCTAATTCCACTCTAAAGATTATCGACAATCTTCAAGAGCTCAAGGGAGGAAATTGAATTTTAGCCTCAAATACATGCTTAATCATGTTCATTGATGTAGCAGGTATCTAAACAAAACCATGATTTCTTCCAAAACTCCATGAAATCCAAACCCTAACTCCATGAAACCTCACTCAAAACTTTAATTACTACTTGAAACAGTACAAAACTACCATGGATAACTAAGAATCAGTTAGAGAAGATCGAACCTGACCTAATTTCTTCAGCAAACTTGGTGTTCGATCGAATCAACAACAGAAAATTGGTGAAGAACAACAGTAGCGACGAAAATCATTTTAATGGCGGGTGTGCCTATGAAACTTCAGATTTTGCTAAGGATCGTCATCGTTAGACTTTAAAGCTCGATGATACCATAGTAACACAGGAAAACCTAATGTCTGCATTACTCCGGTTTACAATCAACTGATTAAAAGAAGATATTTTTTATAATGAATCCGATGCAGGGACGGACTTACATTGGGTCTAGTGGGGACAGCAGTCCCCACTAGAATTTTCTAAATTACAATATTAGACTTGAAAAATCTAATTAATCACAAATTTGTCCCCCTTTAAAACCAAATATTATCTAAACTGCCTTCAATTGTATAGGTTTTACCGGTAATATGCTTGTATTGTATAAAAATTTTATTAACTAAAACTTCTTACAACTTATCTGGGATCTTAGTGACGCTATTTGAAGCCGAAAAACAAAAAAATTAAACGCTTAAATTTTTTTGCGGCCTTCGGCCGCATATGTTTCGACAATGATATACATATTTGTCCCCCAAACTAATAATTCCTGGCTCCGTCCCTGATCCGATGAGATTATATACTCAACTGATATGAGTTTCTGGACTCAATTAACACATGTGTGGTTCACACACACTGCTTTCAAAAAAAAAAGTGTGGTTCACACATAATACAACTTGACTAGACTACAGTTTGACCAGACATAAGTCTCAGCTCACTCTCTCAACACAGCTCACACAATACTAAACCTCTATACGCTATTAATAGTTAAAGACTCGTCTGTACCAAGTTAACTAAGTCATGATTAATTAACTAGCACATTATGTTATGAAAAGGGATTGAACCATTATTTTCCCAAAAGACAAACGAGCTGCAAGCATCGGATTGATAACTGTATGTATCAATTTTGTTCAAACCAGGGGCACTTCATATCTAGGCCCGTCAACAATATTTATTGGAATAAATTATGCTTGTTAAAATCCGGTAATTTAGGCCTGTCAACGGTATTTATTGGAACAAATAATGCTTGTTATATAAAAAATAGAATAAAAAACGATTAGCTGATAATGTACACTAATTATTCGTATCTATGATTAATCAAAAACAAAGAAAGTAACGGTTCTCTACAGCTACTCCTCTGAATGGTAGGTTACCAATTCAGAGATTAATATGGCGTTTAGAGCAAAAGATATGGTATGTGAATGTGAAAATCTAATTATTCATTATGGAGAATGGGTAAATTAGCTAGTGGGATCTGGTTTTCTGAATAAGAAATTTTTTGTTACTCCCTCCGTCCAGGTTTACTTGAGATAATAGGGTTTTTTTTTGTCCAAAAATAGTTGAGACATTTCATTCTTAGTTTTTCCTAGTTTAACCTTGTATAGAAATCAAAATTTTTGTTTGAGAAATGTGCAAGGTCCAACTCTCTAAAATACTTTTACATTTTTCAACTCTATATTAACTCCTCTACTTTTTTTTTCTCTCTACTCATTTTTATCTCTACACAAAAATAATAATGATTCAGCTAAAAAGTAGAAATAAAATATAGTTTTACTAAATTTTAACTAAAATCTAGGATTTTACTCCCTCCGTTTCTTTTATATAGGCGGAGGAACCAAATCTCTTAGATTAAGAAAACATTGTTGAATTCATAACTTTTCATGTTTTTTCCTATTTTATCCTTTGTCTTTTCTCCAACACAATTATCCATGTATTATAAATAAGGGCATATGTAGGAAAATTTATCTTGGAAATAGAAATCCGCCTATAATTTGAAACATTAAAAAACCCTATTTCCGCCTATATAAAAGAAACGGAGGGATCCCTCCGGAGTAATATTTAGGTGAATTAATAGGATTGGGGGTATTTGTGGTTTTTTTTTTCTCTCTTACTAGTTTATTAAATCCTGTGCAAAACCCTATTATCTCAAGTAAACCTGGACGGAGGGAGTATAATTTAAGTAGAACCATAAAGTTATCCTAGCGAACCATAGTGAGATATTCGGTTCACGTTGATCTTCATTAGGCACCTTTGGTGTTTGCCAGGTCCATAGGGGTGGAAACTCTCGGATTCTAGAAGCAAAGCGTTTCTGCTTTCATAAACCAATCCTTGAAACCAATCTTAGAAGTTAGCCGTAAAAAGGCTTTCCTTCAGAAAAATATTAACTTTTTTGATTCCAGAAGTTATTCGAAAATTGTACTGCCGAAATAATTTTTTTTTTTTTTTTTTCATAAGTATACGACTTCTGAAAGTGTAAGTAAGCAATCTACTAAACCAACGAAAATGCTATGCGTACCGGACGTAAATCCAGTGTAAAAAACCGTGTGAGAAAGTGGAAAGTGTGCAGGACCCAATGTTAAAGAGCTCTTCTCCTCTGTCGGATCCCCTCACGGAAAATTCCACGGGATTTCACACGGTCAGTGTAGATTTTTCCCTCGAACAAAGTGAAGCGAAAAGAGAATTGTGTATCAGAGATGAAGAAGAGAAATGGTTGCTTATGGGAGTCACGTCAGACTACGGGTGTGAAAGTGCCTGTTAGATGACTGTCAAAACAATTAAAAAATGCGAAGGCTTTAGCTTAAATGATGGCAGCAAGTTGATTACAATAAAATTATCCATTTCCGATTCCAGTCACATGTCTTATGTGTGTGGATTGTTACAGACTTACAGTTACTGATAGTTTACGGAACTACCTCTTTCATTACCTATCTGAATTTGTTGAAATTTGGTCAGCTAATTTGATTGTTGTGGCAGGTAATAAGGTAATGTCACTATCAACACCAGAGATTAGGATGGAATACTAACTTTCGGAGAACTGAGTAAAAACAAGAAGACGATGTTGAGGTAAGATGCTTTCAGTTTCCAGTGAAAAATTGTGCAACAAAAGATTATCTTCATCACCATCAGCATCGTTTACCAGTGAAATCTTTGTGTGTATTAAAAAATGTATACAAACAACGGCTATCTCTAATATCTGACCCGTATTTTGAGAGAAACTAAAATCTCCGGAGTCGGCGGATTTTTGTGCCTGCACTACTTATGACACAAAGGATTTGAAGACAGCAATAGGTTCAGAAGAATCAGAATTTGAATTTTGGATGAACAAAGAGGTATGCATTATGTTCCCTTCATTAATCCAATTGAAGTCATGTTTATCTTCCAATGGTCTTGTTCTTCGTAAAGTTCATGATGGACCTCAACGAACTTATGTCATATATAATCCTTGCCTAAAGCATTGCAAATTGCTTCCTTCACCTCCATTCAGAAAAACTGGTATCCCTCATGTCCGAAATCAAGTTATTGTGAAGTTATATATGTATGTCTGCGGTATATTATATGCCCGCGAAAATGCTATGCATCACATTATAATCTACTCTTCAAGAAGTTTCTCGGAGAGATGCAGGAGATTCCATTATTTTCTCTTCACCTGGTATGTTATTTGGGTCTGGTGTGTATTGGAATGGTTCAGTGCTCTGGATCTACTGGAGGACGGCAACCCTCCATTATTTAGATATTGATTGTCAATTAATGAAAGAAATCGCAACGCCAAAGCAGCTGGGGCTAGAAGAAGATGAGTATTTTGGGGAAATTGGAATTTCAAGTATAATGGAGATGTGCGATGGCTGCATGCTCCATATTGACATTTGTGAGATGCGTACGGATATAAAGGATGGAATTTTAAGTATTACGTTGGTCTTCCCCATTAACAACTGTGTACCCTACGGTAGTAATAGGACATGATCATGTACTCCATTTTTTGGGTTTAGATGTGATCTGTTCATCGAGGAAAGGGAAGATGCGTCTGGATTGATATTTTGGATAGTGGAGGACAAGGTGATAATAATATCGGGATAGAATTCCTATAGGTTTTTGTTTTCCCTAATTACCACCTACACAGTACACACACCACCTATAGTTTCCTAATTACCACCAGTTAAAAAAAAAAAAATTAAACTCCTAAATACAAGACTTTCTTATTTGCGTCCCAACCTAAATTCCTATATATATGCATTGAAAGTTTGAAACTTGAATATTAGGGTTTCAGAGGTAAACTTTAAGTTGGGCGAGACATCAGCTTCAACATCGGGTAAGAAACCTTTTTTTTTTTCTTTTTGTCAAGATGCTATCAGTTTCCAGTGAAAATTCCTGCAACAAAAGCTTATCAGTATCGGC
>JAJJMA010333246.1:0-11066 GCA_023529015.1 Papaver nudicaule
GAGGAAAATCCGGAGCAACTGTACGCGAACCAGTTCGCGAACCGCCTAGTTCCAAATTAGGGTTTAACTGGATCCGCTGGGAAGTACTTGGGCTGGGCCAATTTCCGTACTTAGACGTGTAGATGTCCTCAGATATAATTCATGAACTCTGCTCTTAGAGTACTCCTTAGATTCATCCATTATCCTACATGTGACTTGCAAGCAAATCATTGTAATGGAAAGTGTATTGAATCTATCTCATGTATCTTGTAACTTAGTATACCGGGAACGTATACCAACACGACACATGGTTATGTAGACAAGATAGCAATCTCAATCGCTATTAGTATCTCTACTAAAGTAGCTGACTATTTCGAAAGATAGAATAAGTAGAATAGAAGAAATTCCATATAATGTCATAACTCCTACTAACCTTTTGTCGATGAAGAATAGATGATGTCTTCTTGGTAATCTCTGTCTTCGTCTTCAAAGTCTCTACTACTTTGTCTATATCCCAATTCCAATATCTATCTAGTAGGCTACATCAAGAATTGTGTTTTGACATCTAAACTTGACAACTAGCTTGACATACCAACACTAGTGGGTTTGACCGAGCAATGCCCTAACACCATGAACTGGTATACGCATTAGCAAGACTTTACTAGTTGTTTCTCTATCGAAAAGATTTTCAATCAGTTCTGGTTTCCACACTTTGCTTTGCTGATCAATAAGTTGATTCACCCAAATGATATTGGTACTATATAAGCTGTGCTGGCTAGGTAATATAGGTGAATCCATACCTATTATCCGATAATCATGTCACACTTTAATAAAATCTCTTGTACCAATTTTCCAGCAACTATTGTTTTTTACAAACTTCGTGCTTTCCTGAACTCCTCTCCATGCCCATGATGTTTTCTTTTTTGGTTTAGCGTGAAGAAAAAAATCCTTGGGAAAATATTTAGCATGTAACGCCTTACCCCATAGCTTTTCGCTGTTCATGCATACCCGCTAGGCAGCTCTAGCAAATAATGCTAGATTTAGAGTTTTCATATCTTTAAATCCAAGCCCACGTTCATGCTTTAGGATACATAATTTATTCCAGGATGTGAGACATATCCGCGAGTTTAATTTGTTGATTGTAGAATCTGTCATCTTAAAGCAGCTCATAAAGTGCATGGGAACTGCATTTAGAACATGTTTAACCATGACGACTTTTCCTGCATCATTAAGGGTTAATCTCCTCCATGCTGATAACTTAGTTTGAACAAGAATGAGTTTTTGATCTCCCAAAGATTAGTGGCATACCTATGTATCTTTCGTTTGTGTTCATTCTCTGCACCTTCAACCTACAACAATCTTGTAAATCTAGGATGGAGATTTGAGCTGAAATACACACTAGATTTGTTGAAGTTTATCGTCTGCCCGGAAGCACTACTGAATGCGTCAATGACTTTCATTAAATTATCCACATTATGTATACCCGCTTTGGTGAACAACAAACAATCGTCCGCGAAGAATAGATGGGACATAGGTGGAGCTGATCTTGCTATTTTGATGCCTTGAATTGCCTTTTAGTTGGAGTGTTCGGGTTTGTATTTCTACAATATTAAAATTATTTTTCATTGTGGTTTTGGTTTTTGATTTATTCTACAATATCTTTGATACACTTTTAATTTATGTTCTACTGCAAATGGCAATAATCTCTTTTATCATATGACATAGCGTATAATTTTTAGGCTATTTTTCTTGTTTCTTTTTTTTCTCTCTTACATTCTTAGCCAGGATGGTTGATTCCCAGCCAGTTTTGAGCAATTTATAGAGAAACAACGATAAAAAAGAACATTGATTGAATGAGAAGGAAATATTTGGTTAGTTGATTTTCTATATTGGAAAGCAACTCCTTCAATTAGCGTTAATAGAGGTCGTAACAAAAACCTTAGATTAAATTTATCTCTGCAAATTGGTATTAATGGGGATTTTCTAAATTTAGGGGTCAGAGTAGTGGGGTTAGTCTTTGTTATTCTTGCATAAGAAAACTGATGAATAATAAAGGTAGTTCAGTGATCTATCAACCTCTTGCGTTGGTTGAAGGCAAGAAAGTAGATGCTATCTCCTTAGACATTTTTAAATATGAGATTTAGGGCTTGTGTAACAAGGATGGAATACCAAGTACACCACTAGAATTTTTGTGTTCGTGAACCTATGTTCAATATACTTGAACGGCCTCAAAAATCAATATCCAAGTATAAACTGAGTTGAGACGTTTATTCAAGATCCAATTCTCACAAAGATAAATCTTTGGAAATCTCAAAAGAGGGGTTGATAGCGTATTCCTTTGCAATTACTTGAATTATATCAATCAGAGAAAAATAACGCGGAAAGTAAAGTGTAATGAAATACCCCAGAATTTGGTTAAAGAGGAAACTGCAATTTAATAGAAAACCCCGACACCTCGTCCAGTTTTGAACACACACCTTATTAAACCACTACAAACATTAACCTATTAAGGTTATCGTGGTGTAACTGTGGTTATTGATAATTTAAAGATGGTCAATGAAGACTAAATTTTTGATAGTTATGACAATCACTCCACCTCAATTTATTTGTAGCCTAACCTGGGTAATGTGTACAAGAGGTGTTAATAATGAATGATGGTGAAGGGATTTTAGAGAAAGCTGTTAGAGCAATGCTCGGTTGAACCATTGGCGTTAGTATGTCAAGTCAGTCTGTTAAGTTTAGATGTCAAAACACAATTCTTGATTTAGTTTATTAAGGTATGTTGAGTTACTAGAATAGATTTGATAGTTGACTCGCAGGTTTCGTCGAATACCCTTGAAGACTTAAGACTGAAGATCATTCCAAGGCATCATCAAGATTTTATCGTCAAATGAAAAAGAGGTGATACCGAGATATACCACCAACTATTACTTTCGTGAACCTAGTTGATTAGGTTGCTTGAACGATCTCACAAATCAATATTCAAGCAACAACCCGAGTACAGTTCTGAGAACCGAATCCCAACAAGAACAAGTTATTGTAGATCTCAACAGAGATGGATTCACTCTAGGGTATGAATCAACAAACTTGTAATACTCTAATCATATACATCAGAGACTTTTAATATAATGCGGAAGGGAAAGGTAATGCAAGACACCAGAAGTTTTGTTAACGAGGAAACTGCAAACCAGCAGAAAAACCCCGGGACCTCATCCAGATGTGAACACCCACAATATTAAACGAATACAGACGCTAGCCTACTCTCAGACCTCGGACTGGAATGTATCGAGACTGAATTATCCCTACAATTCAGCTACCAATGTGTTCTTACGTCTCTTGGCTCCAGCAGAAATCTACGTACTTGATTCCCCTAGCTGACGTCCTTTACAGGCCTAGGAGTTGCTCCACTTCCCTTCGTGAAGACTAGCGCTACCCTGCCTCTAACATGACGCCTGGTGTACTCGATTGTCATTAAAGAAGAATACGATTGTGATTTCCTTTATACTTAAAGTCAAGGTTAATGGAAATGAATATGCTGATTAGGGCTTATTGATCTAGCCTAAACAACTTTACCTCGTAACGCGTGACGAACCTAGTATTAAGCCTAGTTCGTGAATTTGCGTTATGGAACTTCTAGGGCTTATAACACCGAGTGCAGCCTTACGAAGTTTATATCAAATCTTGGTCTTTATATGATTGATAAATCAATCGACCCAAGATACAGGATCAAGGAATTTTACTTCCGACCTGTGCTTCACGATCCTCAAGTGAAGTCTTTCAAATAGTCATAGTCCAAGAAAAGGACTTCGAGATGACGGCCAACCTTTATGCTAGGATACACAGATGTGTAGAGGATTGAAGTTGTATCTTGCAGAAGGTCATCTACTTATAGTGATCATCAAATGAGGCTTTGCTATAAAGTTAAGCAACCTTAAGTAGGGCTCAAGCAAGTTTCCGAACTTAGAAAAGTCCATATGCTTGCTTTGAGGTCCAACTCAATCTTCTTCTAACCCGTTGGTCGAAACCTAAAGGTTGTGAGAAGACTCGCCTTGATCTAAGGAAGGATGGCATCGGCTCAAACAAGTTTGACCATGCGTGGAAAATGTGGAAGAGCTCCATGAGCCGGATTGTGTATGAGTTCGAGAATCCAAACACAACCGACCGAAAATTTCAACAATGAAATTTTCCATGGATTATATGAACGCGAACATCGAGCAACCAGTGGAGTTCAGAAGAATTACTGAACTCATATGAACGCGTACATACAAAACTTTCTCGCTCTCTGAAATGCCTATCACCAACATATGAACGCGTTCATGAACGCGTAGACTGTTGAGGTCTATTTCAAGAGACAACTCTACTCACTTCTACTTAGTCATATGATCACAAGTAATGTGAAATGCTAAGAGAACTAATTGTTAAAAATCCTTCGGATCACATAAACAACATCATAGACTATTTTAAATGATATAATGGTAAATACGAAACTGAAAGGTAAACCTTTCTAACCTTTAATGAGGACGATATGTTTTATCAAGTATGTTAGCTCCGGTCTTCATCTTCAGTGGTCTTCGTCTCGAATACCTAATCATATCCTAGACCGAGTTGTATTGTAGACTTATCAAGGATTGAGTTTTTGTCATCTAAACTTGACAATTGACTTGAGATAGCAACAACAGTGGGTTCAACCGAGCAATGCTCTAACATCAAAAGTTAGTAGGAGCGAGACTTTTCCTTTGGACTCTTTCTCTATTTATCTATCATTTCTATACATAATCGATGAGTTTAATATTATCCTTATAAGAGGTTCTTATTGGCAAGGTTAGCTTCTCGAAGTGTTTGTCCCGATTATGAGTTCACAAGTTTATACTTGAGTGTATTTTGATATTTAGATTAAAGTGAGTGAAGCTCTGCGGACTTAGCACATTAACGGTTTGTTCAGAAATCATTGGTGAATACAAAGTTTCTAAAGTATGCTGAACACACACTTCACGAACTGAAAATTTACAATTCGTGAATTGTTCATGTCAGGAAAGTTCCTGAACTCCAAACAATTGTTATAGTTCGTGAATTACAGGGGGGTAGTCAATTGAGAATTACAAGGATTTTCATAGACTTTTTTTATTTCAGTGACTCTTAGAGATTCTCTGAAAATCTAGAGACTTCAAGTGACTTCCAGAGAGTTTTTTAGAGAGTTTTTGTATGACTTGTAGATACAAATTTTAGAGAGTTTTTGTGATTTCTAAAGACAAAAAAAGTAAATAACACCTTATTCTATTATTATGTAAGGTACAATTATTTTATAAAATCTATATTTGTATTTATTTTGGCTATGGATATCACCTATTTTTATACTTAATACATAAAATAAAAATCAAACATAAGTCTCTCAAAATACCACCTATTTTGGAGAGACTTTGTTCAAGCTTTTTATGGTATGTTTTAAAAGTCTCTGGAAATCTCTCACAACCACAAATCAATGATTTCAAATTCCAAATCCAATAACAAAGAATTATGTAGACTTTTAGAAAGTCATAATCCAATAACAGATTTTTTTTTTTTAAAAGATTTTAAAAAACTCTCTACTGAATAACAAGATATTTGGGATATCTCTAAAACTCTCTACAATTCCCAATTCACTAACCCCCTGTTAGATTTTCCAGTTCGCAAACTAGAATAAATTCTGAACTCAGAAATTGTTCCACAGCTCGCGAACTGCTGACAATTCAGAAACTCTTGAACTCAAACTTTGTCAGTTCACAAACTGGGTTTTTAGTACCTGAACTATTCGTGCAATCTGGCCATACTCAAACATGACATGTGTTGCACATTACTTTCTTTAGGTTCTCAAGATGGAATTCTTACTTGAATCATGCTTGTGTGGATAAGTTTTTTTTATTTCTGGAATTGTTTAGAAACCAAATCAAGAGTAATCAAACTCTGTGTGATACTTGATGATTAAACTACTACGATTTCCAACAATGGAGAGAACTCTAAGTTTAGTTGGTGACAAAGCAATAAGGGACACCTGTCACGAGTTGATGAACTTGTTTGAATTATAACCAACCTTGCCTTGATGAATACTATAAATAAAGGACTCCATGTAAAATAAATTCTAAAATCCTACACACATTGTGTACCTGTTGCTTAAGGAGTAGTTCTCTAAGGCCTACTTCCTTGTGAGCGTACTGGTTTATAACAATTGTAAGACTTCACTTTGAGGAATCGTGAAGCATATGTCGGTCTATCTTTTATCTGATAGAAACCTGATCCTGTAATCTTGTTGATTGATTTAGTTCTTGTCTATTCTAAGGTTATTCTCTTCTGCTATAAGGCCATTCAATAACGATCAATCAATTGACAAGATTATGATATATTTTCTTATAAGACCTTGAAGTTCTATTAGTGCTTTTATCTAGGCACAAAGTAATAATCAAATCTAAAGGAAATCATTGTTAAGTGTTTTGTTAAAGGTATGATAGAGCTAGTCTTCATAAAGGATTGCGGAGCAACTCCTTGGTCTGTAAAGGCCATCAGCTAGGAAATCAAGTGCGTAGGGGTCTTGCGAGATCAAAGAGACGTAGGAGTACAACTGCAACTGAATAGCTTTGAGGATATATTTGGCCTCAACTACTTCTCAACTCTAAGTCTTATAGTAGGCTAGTGTTTGCGGCTTAATACAATGTGTGTACAAACTGGACAAGGCCCCAGGGTTTTTCTCTAGATTGCATTTTTCCTCATTAGCAAAATTACTAGTGTCTTGCTTTATTTTACTATTCGCATTATAATTCTCTGATAAGTATAATTAAAGTAATTTCAAAGTTATACATTATTAAGTTGTAGATAATTCTGATCTTAAATAAAGATTTTCAAAGACTTGTCTTTTGAGGAATTATGGTCTTGAAAGACAATTCAGATCTTGAAATATAGATCTAATTTAATCAGGTTACTCTTGGATGCTGATTTTTGAGATCGTCCAAGTATTGAAATATAGTTCATGAACCTAAAAAGTTGGTGGTGTATTTTGGTAACCCCGTCATTTCACAAACGATTATCTCAATAAAAACATTTTGTTGAGCGTAAGACTTATGCTAGAAGATGAAAGAACGATGGTATCTGACTTTGCCGAAGTATATTTCCACAATCCCTTTAACATACTTACCATATATTCATGAATTGAAAAACCCTAATAGTGGAAGCTTATCCAACTAGTGAGAGTCTCTTCAATATTTTTTATGAAACCGTGGTTGAAGTGAACGAAGGTTGCAGTGGCTCTCACATTTCTTGGACCTTCTTGGCAAATGTGTAATTTAGTATTCGAACAACATATCGGTCTGATGAGGATGCTCATCTGCCAGACATGCATAAGACGACTATGGAAAAAAAGGGTAAGCATTTGAAGTTGAAGGCTCTCAAGAGACTCAAAACCTTTAGAATTGTAAAGGATCCATCAAGATTAAGATGGAATGAGGAGGATAGTAAGGAAACTTCGGGAGACGAAGAAGAACCTCCATCAGAAAATTCTAGCTTTTAGATTCTACTTCAAGCCGCGCCATATTAGGTTGTTATTTTTTATTTGGATTTGGGTTCTTTGTATGCTCTTTATTTTTAAGGATGTGAGGTTGGGTTGGCTAGTCGGTCTTCTCTGTATTGCACTTCAGCGTCTCGTTGACCCAAATATCTCCAAAAGGCTTCCAAATACTTTTAGCAAAGACTCACTTCACAACAGACGATATGTCCGAGTGGTTAAGGAGACAGACTTGAAATCTGTTGGGCTTCGTCCGCGAAGGTTCGATCCCTGCTGTCGACGAAATTTTTTCCCCACTTTTTTATTTTTTAATGTTTTTACCCCCTTTTGTTGTATAAAACTAGTTCTCAAAATTGATTACAGACTTTGTAGTGTACTCTATTGCTGCAGCAGTTCTTCTCTGTATATTCAGTAGAAATAACATTGAAAGTGAAAACAAGACGCTCTCCATAGATGGCAAACAGAGATGGAATAGAGAGTTTCGTGTTAGTACACAACATAGCAAAGAGACATAACATAGGAACAATGGCCAGAAGTGCAACTGCATTTGGTGTATCGGAATTCATATTAGTTGGTCGTCGAGATTTCAATGCTTTTGGTAGTCATGGTTCTACTTCTCATGTCAAATTTCGTCACTTTTTCTCTCTTGCTGAAGCTCGTACTTATCTCAAGGTCGGTCCCTTCTTCCTTACTTTCTTTACTTTCCCTTTATGTGACCTTAAAACCCTAAATTCAAATCTTGATGTTGTTTTGTAGGTAGAGAAAGACTGTGATATTTGTGGTGTTGAGATTGCTGATGGAGCTTCCCCTGTGAATCAACATCCTTTCCGTAAAAACACAGCTTTTTTGCTTGGGAATGAGGTATCTATAGCCCTAATTTTGATGATTTGATCTTGCCCTTATATTGCTATTAGGGTTTAGGAATCCGTAACTTTTGAGATGTATATGAGTTCACGTGGGTGGATTAGGAGTTCTTAGATTTGGTTTTGTTTTGTAGGGAACTGGTCTTTCGGCAAAGGAGTGTGAGATTTGTGATTTCTTTGTTTACATTCCACAATATGGATGTGGAACTGCTTCTTTGAATGTTACTGTAGCAGCCTCGATTGTTCTACACCATTTTGGAGGTAATCCTTACTAGACACTCCCCTCCATAATATAACTTTCGTTATAGTCAAAGAAATAAACTGTGTTCGTTTTTATGTACCTTAGTGTTACATGAGTTAGAATTGGAATTATGTGGCCATGAGTCCTAGCTAGTCGTTGTAGATTTGAGCCATCAGTAAGAGAGGGTTGTCTGTTCATGAATTGAAGTTGATTTAATCAACAGATTGCCCTCTGAGACTATATTGGATTAGAGGATCATAACTGAGCTATCAATTGTCATAGCCAAACATGAAGGTTCCGTTGGGATCTTGTTTCTTATCATATGCCCACGGATACTAACGATCTCTGCTATAGCTCTTGTATTCGATTTTCTATGTAGTGAATGGGGTAACTGATTCAATATAGGCCTGAAGTTTGTTTCACTGTTCAGTTTATCATGTTGAACTTCTGTTTCCATGTCAACCATTTTGATCTGGTTGTTAGCTCGTGTGTTATAGAGTCGATGAGCATTGGAAATTTCAAAGGTAGAAAATTTTATTTCTGTATACTCTATAATAATGTCTACCTACTTTGTTGCTGGTGTTTAAGCAACTATCCTAATATCCGTTCTGGTATCAGTTTGGACAGGATTTTCTGAAAGAACCCGTATAATAATGTCTACCTACGTTGTTTCTGGTGTTTAAGCAACTATCCTAATATACATTCTGGTATCAGTTTGGGCAGGATTTTCTGAAAGAACCCGAGTTGGGAACAAATTTGTTGTAGCTGAGAGGCCTGCAAAGCAGGGCAAACGAAATTTCTGCGCTGAAGAAGCAGAATCTGTCATAGAAGAACGAAGGATAAGAAAGGAAAATGCTTCCCATGATTTTCTTGATGAGAATGGTACTAGTGATGCTCCATCAAACATGATGGATACATTGTTTGCTGATTCATGATCTGAGGTTAGTAGAGTGTCAGATCCCTTGCCCTTTGTGCCAACATGAATTTAGCCAAAATGAACATTTCTGCTCGTCTGTCCATACTTACTCTACGCATGAAGTCAAAAAGTGCTTTGCACAGCGAGAAGGTATTGGTCTTTAAGTCCGAAAATACGTAGGATGGAAATGAACCTTGGAATTGACTATTTTTGTTTATACGAAGGCTTATACAGTTTAGTGTTAACTCTCCCTTGCAAGTTGTTAGGGTGAAGGTTGTTATGTTTAATTGAAATTTATAAATCTGATTTTGTCTATGAATGTCAATTTTGAGTTTTGTTTTTGTTTTTGAGGTTATAACTGTGAACAAAAATATACACTCCTGACGGTCTGACCCTGGTTTTGTATTTTGACCCAAAGTCTGCTCCTTTAAAAACATGTACCTCAGTGATCCAAAATCTGACATAGTATTTACCATAATCTTCACTATGACGATTATATCGACCATCTGAAGTTGAAAATTCTGGTTCAAAAGAATGGGGAACCCGCTATTGCAACTGGCGCCTTGGGTGCTGTTGGGGATGCTGTTAATTTGTTTAGTACAGAAATGAACAGGTTTTGCAGTTGCTCCATTCAGCGAGCAGTGAAGAGGAGATAAATCCAACAACATAATTTGCGCAAGGCTGCAAGCAATCCCCCATCAGCAACCATGGTCCATTGTACCTAGTAATGGAAGTGAAGGAATCAAGGAAGGAGACACTACTGGAGTCTCTTATGAATCAACTTTCGGAAAAATACAAATTAAGAAGACCATCAAAATGCAACTCGTGTTTATAGAAATTAGAAAGAAGGTTCCAACTTTCACTAGTACTAAATCACAAAATTTATGGGGGGGGTGTATACTGTGGTACGAGTAATTTCATAAGTTGCGCCACAGCAACAGGTTAGTGCAACTGAAATGAAAACAGACTATCTTAACTGAAACCTGATTATCTAGACAAATCGCGACTGCAGTCATTGGTGAGACCTCTGTTTAGCAGACATTGCACATGGGTGGCTGTAGGATTGAACTTAATTGGATTCTTGAGTTGCACTTTCCCCTACAAACCAGACAGGTTCCTCTGAAGCCTCCAAATAACTTGGGTTTATTTGCTAACAACTGATTTTGAGACATCTGCATTATGCCAGGCGATAATGAACTCTATCTGGCTTTTCACATGATTTGTTTTAATATACTATTATGCTGCGAAAAGGTCCCCCCTTATATAATCGAACGTTAACAACCTTAATAGAATCATTTGAGCATGACTGATCGAAGTTTTCAGTTTATGCATGGCAAGTTGCAAAATATACCACTCGATGTGCAATGAGTCCGTACTCATACGTGTACAATCGCCAATAACGACGACCTATACATCTGTGAAAAACTTGACAATAACAGCTAAATAAAAACCAGTGGTGAATGACCAGAACTTGAGTGCTCAATAATGGAGGTTCCTCATTACCCAAACATCTAGACCACTACCATGACAATAATCCAA
>JAJJMA010333262.1:0-13569 GCA_023529015.1 Papaver nudicaule
TGAGGCTTACATCCAAGGGAATCCACTAGAATAAGCTTGATTACATCACTCACCTTAACAATGGTCACACACTGTGAAACTCTAAGTCACTCTTACTTAGCACTGGGCTAGACAGAACAAGAAGATAGATCCTCTTTTCCTCTCTCTAAACCAGACTAAAATCACTCAACCCCCCTCACAGAGGGGGTTTCTCGCCTTATATAGGAGAATATTACAATGGAGTACAACTAATAAAGATAATGACTTCTCCTGACACCTTTTTTCCTCACTCGCCCATAACTTACTTCGGCGATCTTCTTTCTACTTCGAATACATCAACGAGGCTCCTTCTCTTTGGATAAGGATTGCTGACGCTGATTCCACTGAGTCAACCCTGACATTATATCCGTTTTGATCACTAATTAATGCCCAACTACTTCTCAACTACTTTCGCTGACGTGTCCTCTTCTCACTAATATGAGCTCGCCCATCTTTTGTCCATATAACATCGCTGATCTTGGAGCGTTGTCGCCGTATTGTCAGAGCTTCGCTGACTATCCTCTTCCATGATTCAACATCTTTATGTTGTACATTTCTTTATACCACTTCACCTCTAAGATGCTTTTATGGGGTGAAGGTATTTTCTACACTCACATTTTGCCTCTTTCATGTCCAAGGGCTTTGATCGCCGGGATGAAATTTCCTATATCGTCGAAAATACCGCAACCATGCTTCCTTAGTGCCTGGGAAAACTCGCCAATCAGTGTCAGCTGTCCTTATTTGATTCCTTTTTCGACACGATCTCCACATGCGCCTAACCGTCTTCGCTTTTAACCTGCAACCTGAAGCACTGGTCCATCTTCCCTTTACTATAAATACTTGCCTTCTCTCTCTAACCAAATCATCTTCTTCATATTTTCAAAACATCTTCTTCTTCACAACCCTTTACAGAGCCCTTTATCTAAAACCCTAACAAAACCACTTTCAGACTCACTCTTCCTTAATCTTTCTCCAGATCTCATCAGTTTTTCTTCACTGCATCCTTCATTTTTATTTCCATACTCTTTTTCTAGTTATATATGTATTCAGATTTCTTCCAATTTTTGTTTTTCACTATAATTGTTCATCTTCTCCGATTTATTCTTGTTTTCCGATTATCTGAGACTGTTGTAGCCAACCAAGTCTTCCTTTGAAGTTGACTCACCGACTAAGCCTACTCCAGCTAAATCCACTAAGAGACCCACCTGGCTCCAATGGGATGATTACTGCTCAGATGCCAAAATTGACATCCATCCGCTGAAGGTGTCTAAATTTGAAGGCGTACCCAAGCCAACAACTTCCATGACACTCGAAGATCTCCGGCGAGACAATCAAAATGAAACCAGAGCAGTAGTTTCCTTTCGATGGCTTAAGGCAGGAATGCAGTTCCCGCTATATGATCCCACTGATACTTTTATCCATGACTTCCTTAAACGCATCAAAAAGAGTCCCTTCCATCTTACTGCCAACGTCGTTCGGATATTAATGGAATGGAAGCTTCGCCGAGAACGAGAAGATCGATCAAACTACCCTGATTTGTTTGAAAAAGGTTTGTTTGAGCCTGAATCTTACACCGTCGACAATTTCATGCTTCAGTATGATGTTAAACCATCGGCGAAAAGGGGAGATCCCTGGGCATACCACTTCGTTATCAAGAGAACTCTGAAACCCAACGAGATTATGCTTGGTGAAGTCGACAAGAAAGCTTCCAAGGACGTTCCTACTGCCCACAAAAGTACTGAGGATGGCTGGTCAAATCTGCCCTGCTGGATTGAGGGTCCTTGGTTGATGGGATGGCTTGACGAGGCAAGGACGAAACCTAGAACCAGTTTCGTTGAAGGCCATGAACATTTCAAGGATTGCAACTTTCTTTAAGTGCACTGGTCTGAGGAAAAGCTATATACTGTGGTGTTGACGAAGTTATTCACAAGGATTTGAGGGGTAACTGGCTGTTGCTGCCAAGTGACGACGCTGATGATGCCGAGAAGACTACTAAAAGGTCTGACAAGAAAAGAAATAACAAACACTCTATTTGCTTTTAAATATATATATATATATATATATATATATATCTATATTTGCCTCTGTTTGTTACCAGATCTGAATAACGAGATTGATGTTTTATTTCTAGGGCGCCTCTAAGGAATTGTCTCAACAATAGAAGCGCGACGAGCTTCGTAAGAAATTCCAAAAGCTTACGGCGAAGTCATCTGTTCAAAAGCTTACGGAGAAACCTAAAGACAAATCAAACCGAGGAAACCTCCCTACTGGAGTTGACAAAGGTTTGCCTCAGCCTTCCATCTCTTCTTCTCAATCAAAAGTAGGAATTACTGATTCGGCAAAGTCCTCTTCCAAATCTGGCGATCTTATCATTAAACTCAAGGAAAAGGTCATTGCTCCAAGCAATTCTGAAACATTCAATGAAGAAAGAGATGATGATGTAGACATGGTGGATCAAACTTTTGAAGGACCCCATGTTGATCATGAAGTTGATACTACTGTTGAGAATGTCGGCATGACTACTACTGAGAATGTCGGCATGGCTACGAATCTCGGCGAAACTGGCGTTCACGACTTCTCTCGCTCATCTTTTCTCGCTTTGAATAAGATGCCTCTCGGCAATAGACATGCTGCCGAACTGAGGAGAGGATGCACGGGTGAAGTGGTTAATAGGCTCGCCGATTCTTTTGCTAGGTTACTCAATCTTAAAGAAGAACAAAATTCTCTTTACTATGAAACCATAGTGAAATACACCACAACCGGGCTTGTCGACACCACTGATCTGTCTACCGTAGCTCACGACCTGTCTCATCAAGAGCATTTTAACTTTGCAACGACAGTAATTGTTTCCCTTCATAACCTTTTGCTTCTAATCCGTTATCCCTTTGTACCATACTAACTTCTTTTTCTTTCTGCCTTAGGGATATCAGCATGTGCTTAACCTCATTGACACCTTAGAGACACAGGGTGATAAGATCAACGAGTTAAGCCGAGAAAATTCTGATCTCAAGACAATCTTGAAAGTGAAAGAGAGATTGTTAAGAAACTTCGCGAGATGGGGCGAAAAAGCGTTGACGAACAAGAAGAGCTTAAAGGTAAGATTATCATGTCATCTGGTTGTTCTTTATTTATCACACTTTTTCTCTTTCATTTAACTTTCGTCGAGACCCTTAGACCTCATCCCTTCGAAGGTCGCCGACATCATCCAGACAATCGACTAGAGCGAGCCGAAATCGAGATTGACAACTTGGTTAATGCTAACGCTAGGCAGTGTGGCATGCTGTTTGATTTTGCCAAGGATGTCACGTGGTATCGTCGAGAGTTAAATCATGTTACTGAACTTAATGAAAACCTTGATCATCTTCTCAAAGCTGCTAAAACGGAACTAAGCTGGGTTGAGACCGAACGTCATAATGTCATTCGCCTATCAGAACTCGCTCGCAAAGCCAATGAGAACGCTATGGTGGATCATACTCGAGCTAGCTCTATGTGGAAGAAGGAAAATCAAAGGGCTGACGAACTAGTTTCGCGACTGAATCATGCGACCACTGAAAGGGATACAGCTCAATTAGAAATTCAACGCTGGAAAGACTTCGCCCAAATTCATGGAAACAGGGCTAGACAACTCAATGAACAAGTGGTATCTCAACAACGTCAGATAACGAATATGCTGGGTCCATGCGCTGACCAAAAGTTCGAACATAACCTAAATCTGCTTAGGGAAGCCCAAGTGGGTGCTCGTAGACATGTGAAGGAATTAGAAGGTATATTTTTAGGGTGTCCCTTCACCATGATTTTCTTTTGACTCAGTTCTGATCATGTGTTATTTTCTTGTTTTCAGAGCGAATCAAGCATTTGGAGGGCGAGTTGGAAAAGAAGAAGCAAGTGGTGGAAGATCATAAGATGTGTGTGGATAACATTTCTGATTTGGCTGAGAAGCTCCGGACTCATAATGGCTGTGAAGAAAGGTTGAACAAGGCCTTAGAAGATCACCAAGGATGCTCAAATGAGATTGCAGAGCTGAACACCAAGCTTCAAGAGCATCAAAAGTTTTAGGAGAAGATCAAGTCTCTTGATGATAAGGTTTAATATGTAGGGAAGATCCGCGATACCCTTCAGGCTGATCTGAATGATGCTATGAAGAAACTTAGAAACCAAGAAGAGCGGCATGACAAGGAGTTACTCAATATTGCCTTCGTCGCTGTTCAAGATTACGTCAACTCGAAGTTTCCCAAACGTAATCTCGACATTCCTGAGGAGTACGCCATTCCTGATGAGCCGGTCGCCGAGGAGAAAGCAAAAGATGGTGATGGTTTGAGCGAAGACGAAGAAGATAATAGTGACGCCGATGAATCCGCATCTGAAGAGGAATAACTTTGAGGGTTCAAGCCATTGGGATATCTTAGATTCTCAGGATACCCTGTAGGTTGTCAGTTTTACTTTTGCTCGATGTTATCCTTTTAGTAATCTTCTATGCTTTTTTGGGTGTTTGTTACTTTCTTGTGGAAACTGTATCGCCTGATCTTATCTTGTTAATGGAAAAACTTTTAACTTGTTCTTTTTACTTGCACAAAATAACTTATGCCTCTGCACTTCGCCAATAACTTGACCTATCTTTTTTCCAAGTGATATACCTATGCTTGTCCTGCTGACTATCGAACGAAACTCTCGATTAACGCACCCCCACAATGTTATTTTTGCCCGTCGGCGATCCTATTATAAGTGTTTTGGTTTGCTCAGATTAGTCGCTTTTGCCGGGGGGAGTCGTATATTTTTATGCCAGACACTTACAGATCAACAAGTAACGCGAATGGATTTATTGCTAACGAGGCCAGACTTACGTAAAGGTGGTTTTTCACTTGGTAAATTAGGCAAGTCATTGCACTTCTTTGATTTGGTCATAGGATAGGACCATTCTTGGACATGAGCTATTAGCTCTGAGAGACTTTTCTAGTCTATGGCATTTTTCCTTTGTAGGTGGCACTAAGCCTTTGAAGAGTACCTGATCAGGTTTTTAGTCTATGGATTTTTGCCTCAGTATATCGCACCTGGCTTTATGGTAAGACCTTTTTTGGTCAAGAACTATTTAGCTCCTTTATCCGGCGAAGCCCATAGGCTTATGCTTTCGGCGTGGTTTGTTAATCTTTTCTGTTTCAGCTATTCGGCGAAAAGTAAATGACACAATAGTTTGTTAACGGAGTTCGGCGCATAATAGCAAACCTACGTTCCCGGATCTTATTCGTTGTTTTACATGAGCTAATAAGATTTATTGGGTATTATACCCGCCCAAGACTTCGGATTTTTATATCATGATTTCAGGGGTAATATTCGCTTGTTGTTGTGCGGGCGACTGCTGAGCTGAGTCTCTGTTCAGGAAAAGAGAGTTCGCAATCCCTGGAGGTTGTAGCGCTCTGCTTCTAGTGTTGTGATGACTGGGAAATACCAATGGCTGAGATGTCAAAGGGTACTTTGGAGGCCTACTCGCCGAAGCCTGATTGCCCTTAGTCTTGGACCCCATTCGCCGAATATCTGCAAGACAAAACAAATGCTTTTCCTGACAGTATTAAGCTATTTGTACTGTTAGTAGATGTCAAACAAGTTAGTGGAGGTAGTTGAAGAACTTTTCAGTACGTTATTAAGGAAATGACAAAAGCAGCATACCTTACTGTACTATGCACATAGGATGACCTAATCATGGAAATAAGGGCTAAAGTGGTAATTTTGTCGAAAATTTCAAGAGACACAAACATCTAAACATTTGAATAACAAAAAGATTTTCGATTTAAAAGCGTACGGCGGTGACCTATTGGAAAGCTTGAAGAACATTTTCATTATCTCAAAACTAAGGTTAACAGAATCATAACACACTACCCAAGTTATCATAGTATCTACTCGTCATAAACATCATGGAAGACCAGTATTACATAACTACAACCTAGAGCTTATTATTACTAGGAGTATGAGAATCAATAAACAAACCATCTATACATAAAAGGTATTTATAGTAACAGCTCTACCACAAACAACAAGATTTCGCCGGAAAAAAGACCTAAGGCGATAACCTAAACTTGATATATACCTAAAAGTGGAAATCTTGAAAAATACTAGTACTGCAGAAACTAAATCATACCAAGAATAACCATACTCAGAACATAAAAGATGACAACGACCCTCACACAAGGACAGACAAAATAGGCACCCTATAGCTCAAAACACACTAAAAGTAACATATTTTCTCAGAGACAGACAATTATAAGTACGCTGTGGCTTGGAACATACCCAAAAATATCACTTTTTTACAAAAAAAAATGACAATGAAGAAGATAATCTTATAGCTAACTCATGTTATACAAGTGAAATATGTGATGAGATCTGCGAGATAGAATGACAGTAAACAAGATGATGAGCACAAAACTTCGCAGACAACTAAAATCCTACCATAAATCGTACTGTTTCTCAAAAAACAAACAACAAAGATGAAATTTTAACGACTAATCATGTTAACAATGCAAGATATGTGATGATCTTAGCAAATCATGATAAAAAAACGAGTTCAAACCTGTTCTAGCGCCAAAATGTAATTGTCTAAAATCTCATTACTAGATCTTAGACAGTACACCCACTCATACATACACATACAACAAGTATTCAACACACAATATCAAAACAGTAAAGAGATAAGGGTTAGAGATACATGACAGCGAGTTTACTTGGTTCGTCCTCTTTAATGAGGCTTACATCCAAGGGAATCCACTAGAATAAGCTTGATTACATCTCAGAACTGTCAACGGGCCGGGTTAGGGTCAACCCGTAACGGGTTGATCTTAGCTTGTTACGGGTTAGGGTCAGCCCTAGACCTAACACTATTCATAAACAAGCCTAAAACCTCAACCCTAGCCCTAGACGGGTTGACCCGTTTATTTGCACTTTTTCTCCAAGTCTAAAAATAGAATTTCCAATACCATATAAATATATTTTTAGTTTTAATAACTAATTTAACCAAACAAAAAGCTCATTTATTTATTACAGAGTGGCACATTCATATCTAAGGCACATTCATAAAGAAGACAAAGTCCAAGTCTAAATGTTGTTTCTCTGTCCCTTCACTTGTTTAGCCATGGCTGCCCTGCCATGCACTTCTTCCTATGCCTATCAAGAGTTGATGTACCTCCTTTGGTGTTGTCATACAACTTGTATTCAATCCTACACTTCTTTCATTTTGCCTTCTCATCACCTTTTCATCTTTTACCATATCAACATATCGCCACACTATATGGATGTAAGTCTTCTTTCCCTTTTCTTTGAAGGCAGCTGCTCCCAAACTTGTTCAGCTGACATTGTCAATGGATGAAGCTACATCAAAACAATTCCTGAATTAGTAAGAACACTAGATACACACAAGAAATAATTTACATGTAAACAAGAATAAATTCAAGCTATCTAGAAAAACTAGGATTATAAACACCAAACTTGCAACTGAATCATGAAGCAAATTAACCTACTCACTTGCCAGTAACACTTCAGGAAAATATGTACACTAAACTCAACACCCAAAAGCTCAACTGAAAGTACACTTAAACACCAGACCGGCATATAACTGCTTTCTCAAATCTCTCTGTAAGTATCTCATAGACTCATAGTGTCATTATCCTTAGGCATATATTTTCTGTTTCCCCAATTTCAGACATTTACATTCACAACATGCGACTCTAAAATCTCAAGCACATAAGTTATAACCAAAATAACCTCAAGGTCCTCAATCGACAAGCATAGGTTCCAATAACAAATTAATGGTGTAAAGGTGAAACTTTAAACAGAATACAGAATCATGGTTAACTATCACAGTATTGACACAAAACAATCAGGAAAAAAATACAAAATTAAAGATCATACTAAGAAGAGATTAATCAGTCACTAAATCTGTCCAAATCCAATACACTAAATACACAGGAAGATTCAAACAATTACTTCATGCAAAAACATCTCTTTTGGTCATTTCATCAAACACATTCACATGAGAATCATCAATTCTGTGCAAACTCAAATAAAAGCCGATCAATCCGGGTTGTACAAACATATGAGATAAAAACCCACTAACCCAGTCTTGCAAAATAGCCAAAACTTGATTAGTTCAACAACACATACGAGATAACAACAACACTTACTTCATAATTTCCAACTGATTAGTTCTAACTAAGGTTGCAGAAAACATACAATACACAACTACTGGGAAATATGGTAAGCAAAAACAATAATAAGAATTATGATTAGGGTTTTAGAATTTAGCCTTTTAGGGTCGACATCCAATTCATGTTTAAGCTCACAGGAATCCCTAACTAGAATTTTTAGAAAGAACCCACCAATAGAAATCAGAAATTTAACAGTGAATATGTTATGAAAACAAAACCTTGCCCAAATCTCTCCCTCCCGTCGCCTCAAACCACTGTACAGCGATAGGGTTGTTCCCTAAACACAGCTTCAACAAAGAAATGCCAATCATCGGATTCATGATTCACCACTAAAGAAAGTAATTGTAAGAAGTAAGAAGAAGTGAGAAAGAAAGATTAAAGAAAGATACTCAGGTTTACTATCATAAACATAAACAGAACAATAAAAAAAAAATTACAAAATTAAAATTCTCATTACTCAGACTTACCAGCAAAGAGATTATTATTCAATGAAAAAATCTTCGGTATTACTTTGTATTTTAAGCAGCAACTAAACTAGATCTGGAACGAAATAGGAAAAGAGGGAGGATTCGTGGACATGCTTAGATAGACACTATCTTACACTTTCGGCACCATTTTACTTATAAATATCAAAAGACAATGGATTTGAAGCTGATATTTTGGTGATGCGTTCCTCTTGTAAGGTTCTACAATCCTACCAAAAATGAGCACAAACCAAAATGTACATCACCACCATCTACCACTTTGAATATCAGCCGTTGAAAATTAACGGTTGTAATTAAGATTGGTAGATGATGAAGTTCGGCATTTCAGTTTGTGCTCATTTTTGGTAGGATTGTAGAACCTTACAAGAGAAACGCGTCACCAAAATATTAGCTTCAAATTCACTGTCTTTTGAGATTTAAAAAAAAATGGTACCGAAAGTGTAAGATAGTGTCTATCTAAGCATGTCCACGGATCCTCCCTCATAAGAAAGAGAATATCTTCTCTCTCTCATTCTCTTCTTTTCTGTCCATTTTATTAGGTTATAGATAAGGTAAATATATTAATATTATTATAATAATATAAATATTCACGGGTCCACGGATTGATCCGCGGGTTGACCCTAGCCCGGCTCGTTTATAAACGGGCTGAAACCTTCAACCCTAACAGCCTGTTTAGCAAACAAACCGGGCCGGGACGGGTTGAAACAAGCCGGGCTAGGGTTGACCCGCGGATTGAGGCTCTAATTGACATCACTACACACTGTGAAACTCTAAGTCACTCTTACTTAGCACTGGGTGTAAGGGTAGAAAATACCTACCCGATATAAAAGTATTCTAGATAGGGTGCTATATAAAAAAGAGTACAACAGAGATGTCCTGGATCAGCGAGTAACAGACCAGGCGATATACGACTTTGGGTTGAATAGTATGGTTCGACGAGTGTATTGAAGAAGCCAGGGTTACGCCGAGTAAGGGATCAACGAGTGGAGACACGTCATCGATTGTTAGGTGATAATTAGGTGTGCATTTAAGAGAAGTCAGAACGGATACATTGTCAGGTTGACTAGTTTGACTCAGTGGAGGATGCGTCATTGATCTTATCCTCTAGGAGATTCTATCGTCTATGTTTGTAAAGAAAGGAATGAGGTCGCCGATGTATGTATGACGGCGAGTCGTGACAAATAGTGTCAGTCTTGGATTGTTTGTATTAGCTGTAATCCATGATGTAAAGGTCTATAAATAGCGAGTGAACCCACTGAGATAAGGGGTTGGACACATTTCAGATTGGTCTAGAGAGAGGAAAAGTATTGTACTTGCTCTCTGTAGCCCAAGGCTGAAATTAGGGTTCTTATTGTGAGAAATATACTTAGAAGATTAGCAAGGTAATTGAGAGTTGTAATCATGCTTATACTAGTGATATCCTTGGATGTAGTCCTTACAATAAGGGCGAACCAAGTAAAACATCTTGTCAAGTATCTCTAACCCTTCTCTCTTTAATACTGTTCATATTATTTGTTAGGTGTATGACTAGGAATGATTGTGTGTATGTTGTTGTATGATATTTGGGTGTACTGTATAAGATCTAACCATTGGGGTTTTATACAGTTACATTTTGGCGCTAGAAGAGGTTTTGAACTTGTGTTTTCCTTGATTTTCAGTATGTTTTGTGATGTTATCATATGTTCTTTTGTTTCCATATATGGTATGATTTACAAGTCTTAGTGCTCGCCGTTAAGATTTCAGTCACTTTATCTTGCTATTTAGAGAAGTTATGCTTGCTGTGTAGGATTTCTTCATGATTCTCCTTTTGTTTTGCTACATATGGTATACCATGTGGATTGTCATAATAATTCTCTTGTAGAATATTACTAAGATTAGGAAAACTAGGGTATTTTAGTATGCTATGGCGATAGATCTTGCTTTTCAGTAGATATTTTTACTATTTTGGGAAATCATGATGTGTTAAGTGCTGCTCTGGTTATAGACGAGAGTTGGCCGGTCTGTTTCGATGATTGTATCACATATTTCACTTTTCTCACATGAGCAGTAGAGAACACTAGTTATGTGGATAGAAAAATGTTATTTTTGGAATATAGATATATATTTCCGGCAAAAAGGGTATCTTTTCCGGCGAGTTAGTATGAACTTTAGGCTCATAAGGGAAATTGCATCCTAAAACCTTTTCAAAATTTTCCTTCAAACGGCTGCCGTACTATCATTCTGATTTGAGAATCACAATATCATATGATGTTTTTGCAATCCTTGTCATGATTAGGTCATCATCTGCACATCACATGAGTTAAAGCTGTTTTTTTTGTCTTTCATTCATCAACATTCTGAAAAGTAACCCAACTAACTTATTTGGCATTTACCCACAATACTAACAGAGCAATACTGTCAGGAAGTGTGTTTGTCTTCTTTTACAGACCTTCGGCGAATGGGTCCTAGAGGAAGAAGCGATAAAGCCCCGGCGGGTAGGCCTCCCCGACATCCTATCCTTCCTACACCAGCGACACTCCCCAGTGGTCACAACACTAGAAGCAGGGTGATGGAACCAGCTGGTCTAGCGGATCCTCATTTGCCAAGCTCATCTCGGCGAGTAGAACACCAGGAGGAGGTTTACATGGAGGACATTACTCGCTTTGAGAATGCAGAAAGGTCACCTGAGCATAATCCATTGCTGCGAAGGATCAGTAGTGTAGTAGAAGCAAATGCTTGCGGCGAGCAAGTCGGCGGTGGAAGATTCACTTTGGGAACCATATGCGAGACATCAAATGCTGGGGGAGCAACTCAAAATGCTATTACAGGAGGCATAGTGGCAGCTAATGTTCAGCAGCAGTTGGTGCCAGATGTCGGCGAAGTACCGCATGTGGCAGAAGAAACTCTAGCAGTGGTGGCAGAAACTCCACAGGCGGCAAGCAGAAATGGTACGACGATGGTGCCTGGTGCTACTGTAACTCGACCAGTGGTGATAGCAGATAACACCGGATCCACCAATACTACAGAAGCTTTGCTAAGGCAAATTCTTGAGGCCAATAACAGGCAAGCGAACCAAATGGAGAGGCAAATGCAATTGCAAATGGAGACAGTACTTCAGAGTCATAGAGAATTGATGGTGGCGCAAAATAAAGGCCATGCATCCCACTCGCATCCATGCGTCCCATGCGCATTCAACTCGCCATGAGTCTCATGCGCATTTGACTCGCCATGAATCCCATTCACATACATCTCGCCGAGTTGAAAAAAGCGGAACCAGTACAGCAGACGTCTCAGATTCATCGGCGAAATATGATGAAAAGGGCAGAAGGGTGAATGTGCCTAGAAGAGATAGCGAAGACTATAGCAGCTCTAAGCGGCAGCATAAAGTAGATAAGGAGATGAAGAAAGACCTTCGCCGACTAAAGCAAAAAGTGGAAGCTCTGAGCGGATCTTCAAGGGAGTCGAAATACAAGGTTGCACTGTCAGAGGCGCAGAAAACACCCTTCCATGATTGTATTACCTATGGCTACGTGTCCCCCAAATATTCTACGCCTAAATTCACATCCACCTATGATGGAACTGGAGACCCTTCACAACATTCAAGAGCTTATAAGCGAGATATGGCGGCTTGGGTAGGATCAGATCCAATAATGTGTATGGCATTCCCCGCTACGCTTAAAGATGAATCCTTAGCCTGGTTTGATGGGCTTGAAGAAGGAAAAATCAAATCTTTCGAGAAGTTAGAATGCAAATTCTTGCGTGCTTTTATCCAGAATAACAGAAGTCGGCCCGGCGTGGAAAGATTATTCAACATCAGGAGAAGGCCCTCGGAAACTTACAAAAATTTTATTCAAAGATGGAGGAAGGCAAGTAGTGAAGTGGGGTCAGAAGTGTCAGAAAAGGAGAGGATAAGGTCATTCCTTGGCGCTATGGAGACGACAGACCAATTATATCAAAAATTATTTTGGGACATGCCGAAGGATATACAGACTTTGCGGGCAATGCAAGATGAATGGTTAAATTATGAAGAAATTCGAGAAGAGGAGCTGCCCCTAAAGAAGGAAAGAGCAAAACAAATTCACTCAATTAATAGTTTCTCGCCGGAAGAGCAAGAAGAAATTAAAAAAGAATGGCTGAAGGCAGAACAACGAAAGTTAATGCAGAATCCCTCTTCGGCGATGGTAGTGCCTGAGGTAGGAAAGCAACAACAGCAAGTTATCGCCGAGCAGCATTGGAATGCGCAGAAGCGAGAGAACTTTGATGGGCGTGATAAGCAAGACAATAGAGGAGGAAACTATGGACGAGGAGGAAGAGATAATCGGCGAAATGGGAACGGTGAAAGAAGATATAATGGAGATAATAGAAAGTTCGGCAGAGGCAACCAGCAACCTTTCCAAGATGATACTCTACCAAAGTTGCGTGTCTCCTACACGGATGCATTTGGTCAAATCGAGAGTTCAAACTGCAGAGATGACATCCGCTATCCTTACAACAGAGGAAATCCCAGAGCCCCGCCGACTAATACCAATTCCTTCTGTCAATTTCATCAGTTTCATGGTCATACAACTGAGAACTGCACCGGCGTACAGCAAGAAGTCCATAGATTTATCCGCTTGGGGAAATTTCAGGAATTCCTAGAGTTGCCACCGCCGCCTCCTATCATGGTCCAGCCAATCCAAGCCATCCCAGCTCAAACTCCAAATGTGTACGAAGTAAAGGTGGAGCGATACTTGTTGGAATTGGATTGCTTTTCCATCGTACATTCAAAGATTACTAGGGACGAGTTCCATGATAATGTCTTGTCTCGGGTGCACAAGCAAGATAGAATGGGAAATGAAATTTGTAGTGTCACCGCTAAGCAAGAGCCATTGCAAGATTGGATGAAGGCTTGTGTAGGT
>JAJJMA010333284.1:0-15073 GCA_023529015.1 Papaver nudicaule
CTTCATTGTGGTCGTGGGGAAATGGTATTGTCCTTATACTCATTAAGATGGAGATTTGAAATACCAAAGGAAAAAGAGTTTTTCTATGAAATAACTCGATCTGGATCAATATTCGGAAAAAAGAAACTCTAATTGTTTGGGGTTGACGTTGTGAGAGATCATGGCATCATTGGCATGTGCAACTGATGGATGGAAAAAGAAGTGTCAGAGTTGAGAAAATACAAGAATTCGAAGGAATAGGAAGTTTGAAGAGATTTGGTTGTTAATTTAGTGTTGGTTGAAAGGCTTGTTTTAAGCAGAACTGGCGCATGTTCTTATTTGAAGGAGAAAGTGCCATGAGCGTACTCAGTGCAAATGGCAGTGACATGCATTCGTCGCTGCAAGAACTAAGCTATTCTTGATGTATGTGTATTAGTGTATGTTTTTAAGATCTTGATTCTTGTTGGTTTATTCTATGTTGTAGGCAGAGTTAATTGCGGGTTTTGGGTATTGGATGCTTGGGTTGGTATTGATGTATTCTTTTGGCTCTTGTTGTTTTGCTTGCTCTTTATTCGGGGATCTTGATTCGCTGCAACATGGGCAAAGTGCTAACTGATTGGCCATTTCTGCAGCCAGACTCATCAAAAATACTCATTGGGGTTAGACTCTTTTTCTGTTTGAGAACCTTTACAAGCTAGAACTTGAGCACAATAGCACAACTTAAACTTCAACGCCTGACAAAATTCGAACACACACCTCCAAAAAGCTCTCTCAATTCTAATATCCGGTGATATTTTGGATTGGATAGCTGCTTGCATAAATAGTGAAAATAGCTTATGGTCAGGGAAAAAACTCATAGCTCCTATGCCCATGCCCATGCATATGTATAGCCTTGCACTTTATATTCCTGATTATTTTGGGGAGAGGACCTTCACTAAGGGGGGAGAGACCTACGAGTTTCATCAAGATCAAGTGTTGTGGAACAATCGGAGCTTCAGCAACCACAACAACTACTACAACAATCATTCGTTGATGTGTTTCCAATGAGGAGCTTAGTTCACTAAAAACACTATAATGTATGATAAAAACTCGATTTTGCTTAAAATCATGATTGTTTTTTGATAGTTGAAAAGTCGTCGTGGTTTTGATCATCGACCTTGATGATTTTTGTCACCGTTTTCGTTATGCTTATATTTACCTTGCAGAAAAAATTAGTGACTGTTTTGGCGACAGCATTGGCAACAGTAATTATATTTGCAAAGCAACTGTGACTAATTCATTTGGCAACGTATATAAACGTTGCTAATTAAACTAGAACCGTGACCAAAAGTTAACAAAGAAAAAAATCATGAAAAATCTTCAATCGATGGTCAAACCACGACGAATTTTCAACTATCAAAAATAATTGACAATTTTTTATCATCGCCCGTCAAGATTTTCTTTGATCGTCAAGTTTTTGACCATCAACCGTGACGACTCTGGGTTAATTCGAAGTTTGTGTTTCATTGTAGTGATTGTTATTAGCAATGAAAAACTATGTGGTTAATGAACTCGGTAATTATGGATGTTTGTTTTGAATGTGAAGGATGATAGTGATTATTGATGACCGAAAATTGATGAAGATGATCATGATTATTATGATGGAGATATGGACTTGATGAAGATGATCATGATTGTTAGACTTTAGTGTTCGCCCCCTAATGACGGACCTTGCCCCCAGAATAATCAGGTTTATATTGGATGCTTTTTCGAATAAATCATATATACAAATGTGCAGTAACATCTCAGAGATGTTACATATGGAAAACAAAGATTTTTGAAACAACATTTACATAACTAACGGCTTAGATTCAAGAACAACCGGTTTCGACATGAATAAATTGTTTAAATTGTTTGTTAAAGATAAGAGTGGTAAAATAAGCATGCTACCAAATGAATCGTGTATGAAAGATTAAGAAACGAAGTTTGTGTTTGTTTTGGCCTATAAAGGAGAGGACGAATGTCTACTCAGTACTAATTGATTAAAATTTCGAGGTGAACAAAAACCAAAATTAAAGTAGAGATGATGGAAGAAACTGAAGAGACTTTAAGGAGGAGGGCGGCACACATCAACAAAAATGGGAAGTAGAAGTGATGCAAGGGAAAATTGTTCTTGCATTCGTCTTGTCTGATGATCGATGACTCTTGAACATGAAATGTATCTTGAATTGGCCCACGAGTATGGTGACGAATTTAATTGTTACAGTTCTTATAACATATCCTTCAAACAAATCATGAATCACTTTTTTTTTTTTTGATAAATGAAAGGAAAAAAAGTTATGTACAATGAGTGATATACAGTCCAACCACCAGAGGGTCAGAGAAACCAAAAGAGTTCACAGACAGAGCTACATTATGTTCTAACAATATCCTTCCAGTTATAAAGAATTAGATGCATCGAATATCCAAAGAAGATCTGTTTCCACAATTGCAGACTCTGTTTTACAGCTCTAATGATCACATTTTTTGTTCTTGCTTTATCGCCTTGTCTTCTGGCATTACATTCTATCTACAACTCCAAGTAATGGCGTAATGGCGTAAGGCAGCAGTTTCCACACCTTATACTGTCTGTCATTGAATTTTGTCATCCTCCATGATCTCAAGTGAGCCTCGACATCATGAATCGCATATGACTCGTTCGTTTATTTCAGAGAACGGTTCTTATGTTGAAATCTAAAATAAAACACGACTAAAAAGTAAAAGGAACAAAGTTTCATATAGAGTTAATGGAGAACACGATACTAATTTATCAATCTCAAAAAAAGAAAAACCGAATACGAGTCAAATTGATTCACGGATTGCACCATAACATTTAGGGATACCATCTAACTGCTCTCAGTCCAGACATTCCACTTCATATTACAACTTCTGAGTTTGGAACCACTTCAAATTAGTGGCCTTCGCTAGTACTATCTAATCTAACCACATGAAAAATGTGTTTGAGTTACTTAAAATATGTGTAGAAAAATGTCTTCCAAATATTTGGGATTATTGCCATCTATTTTCCCCATCAGATATCGTCAAGAAGAAACGTAGTGGATGAGTTTGCATGTGCAATCCTTTCCCGATGGAAGTACGACTGTACGAGTCTAAGTGCAATGGGCTTAGTAATGAACGGCTCACATCATGAGCAGCACCCAGAAAGCAATTAGTTACCCTCCAAAAGCAGAGATTATCTTGGTTATGAATTAAATCGGAAAGTGCAGGTTTTGTTATTCACGAGAGCGGATACACGTTGCCGTTTAATTTAGAGCGGGATAGAAATGCTCTAGGTTCTAACTAAGTTACAGGGATTCAAGATGTAATATGATCACATTTCGAGAAGGATAGAATATGATTTTCTTTCCTTGCAGATATCACATTCCTTTCCTTTCAATGAGATATACTGGGGTTACTTCGGCAACGGCCGAGCATCCCCAATCCAATACTCGTATCCGGTCTCGTGCAAATCATAGAAGACTTCCCAACCACAGAAGCATGCTGAACTTTTTTTTCCATTTCCTTTTGCTCAAGATCTCTTTTTGAGCATTGCAGCTGACTGAATCTGTCACCTTCTGTATAGGTGCAATACTGGGTGAACAATCTTTCTTGCCAAAAAATTTAAGAACTCGTTCAATATAATTCTTATGAGACTAGTACACCGCTGCCACGGTGGGGAGGGCCGACCAAAGAGTTAGAAGTGTATGTGGGGATGGCGATGCTGGCAAAATGTGGCGGTGGCAGAATGTGGCGGTGCCTAAATGTGGTGGTGGTGGTGGTGGTGGTGGCAAAATGTGATGGTGGTGGTGGTGGCGGCGGTGGCGGTTGTGGAATGTGGCGGTGGTTGGTGGCGGTTGTTGGTAGTGGTGGTGGAATATGGTAGAGGTGGCAGTGGTGGAATGTGTTGGTGGTGGATGTATTAGTGGTGGTGTTGCTTGTGTGATAGAGAGTTGGATGTAATTAGTAAAAAAGGATAGGGAATGTGTTGGTGTTGGTTGTGTGATAAAGAGTTTGATAAGGACTACTTAGTAATTTAGAGGGTATCCTACTAAAATCTTTTTTATCAAATTAGTTCAATCGTGTTACTTTACATTTTACAAAAAAAAAAATGACCATTGAAGGGACTCCCTCCCTTCGGGCCCTCCAGTTGGTCGGCCTAACTATTCCAGAGTAACTGGATACTGCAATAACAAATTTTGCCTCACCCATATCTTTCATTTCGAAGTCCTTGGAGAGAAATTTCTTGGTTTCATATGACAGCCTTTAGCCATAAGTCTGGCTTTTTATGTTGGCCTTTTGTCTTAAAGACCCGATCATCTTACAATTTTCAACGAGATCCCATACCTCGTTTTGGCTCATGTATTAGTTCATGGCATCGATCCATTTAGATGAATCATTACTTTACAAGACTTGTGAAAACGGAACAGGGTCCTTAAATGAACCATTACTTTCCATGCATGGCAATTCAACTGGTTGTTATTATGGGGAGAAGCATTTCATTTTCTTGTTGTTCACAATTAAAGGAGCGACATGCATGAGTCCTTTATGAAGCCAAAGGATTATTATCACTGCTTCTTCAGTCGCAACCTTAATAATGTGAAGTATCTTCTCACCAATACTGCGTGGCGAAACACAGGGACGGACTAGGGGGTTTTCTTGAGCCGGGCTAATACCTTTGGTACAGTCCAAACTTAAATGAAAAGGGGGGAAATAGGCTTGTGGACTTGGAGGGCTAGCCGGGCTAAAGCGAGGCTTAGCCCTCACATAGGTCCGTCCCTGGCGAAACACATGAGTTGCCTAATGTAAGACGGGGTTATAGTTTCAGTACGGGGTTATAGTTTCAGTACATAAATTTTAATACTATATAAATAGCAGTCTCATAGTACAAACCCCATTTTTAATAAGCTCTTTTCGAGAAATCAAGATCCTACATCTCAATCCTAATTGATTAAAATTGCAAGATTATCAAATCAAAATGCCGCATTTCGTGGTGATCGTAAATCAAAATTTAAAGCTGAGATGATGGAGGAAACTAGAAAAGATTGTGCATCAATCATAAACAGAAGTGGACTTGATGCAACGGACAAGTATTCTGTTGCAGCTTGCATTCATCGTGTCTAAATCGTCGATTACTCTTTAACAGAAAAATACTCGACCCTGCATCTGATTGATCACGGTGGTGTTATTACTTCTACCGTAGATGTTGCTTGAGCTACTTCTTCATCCTGTTCTGATACTTTTATTGTTAATACTTCTGTTGATGCTGATACAAAGAAAGCTAGATTTTGTTTACCTAGTACTATTATGAGGTTTTTGTTTCGCCTCTCTATATGAGTTAGGCTGTTTCTTTAGGAGTCTGGCATGTACCTCTTTGTTCAGGGAGGCTAATAGACCATAGTTTGTAAGGCTAGTGAAAGTCGAGTTGTTTTAGCCAAGCATGTCATACTATAAATGTGCCTGAAGACTCTGAACATCATTAGTTCTCCTACGGAAATACATTCTTATGGTAGCACACTTTCTGAATGGCTGCCATAACAATTAACAAAAGCAACTGGCCGTGATTGATTTTAAAAGGCGGTGACACCTACGGCTCATTAACACTAAGGTAACCCATAAGTTTCACGTGGTGCTCTACCATTTTCTTTTACCCTCTCTTGGATCGCATCGTCTACAAGGTCGTAGTACTATATCAGAGATCGACGGACTTTGGCTAATCAATCCAGTGGAACACTCATAACTGATAACTGGATGAGTCCAGTTGAAAACTCACAAGTGATAAATGGATTGGTTTTAGCTATAGCCACTGAGCCTGTCACTGAACTTGAGTAGACAAAAGTATCGAGACAAAAGTAACTGGATCCAATTGAACCTGTAAATGCTCTACATCATCTATACCATGTTAGAAGTGTAGTGAGTAAGTGACATTGCACTAACCAATGTTGCCTCATTCCAAGGTATCCCGCCCGGCCCTGAAGTCCGTATCATCTCATAACTAGTAACATAATTTTGCTCCCGGCCAATTATCAATTGCAGGGTATGTAGTGAAATGAAACAGCGGAGTCGGTCGTTACCATAGCAATACGTCATTTTAACGTCATCCAAGTAGACGTTCCATGAACTTTTTTTTCTTTCTTTTTTTTGATAAAGGAGTGTTATATTAAAAGAGTAAAAATATGTACAAATAGTATGATACAAGGTTGATCTCCAGGAGATCAGAAATAACAGCAAACTAAAACCTTAGAGCTACATTATGCTCTTACAACAATTTTATTCCAATCACAGAGAATTTGTTGCCTTGTGTACCCAAAGAAGGTTTTGTCTTTGTGAGTCCACAAGTGAACGATCTGTTTTACAGTCCTGATTATAGCATCTTTAGTTCTCAATTTATCCCCATGAACCAGATGGAGTTATATAGTCATTGTTACCGTAGCAATACAGTCATTCTTGCTCTTGCTTAACTCCGAGTCATTCGATGTTGTTCAATGCAACTTGTATTGTAAAATAAACAAAAAAACATCTCATGTAAAGGCAGTTCTTATACCTCATGAGGTTTTTTAAAAGGAGATACAAGAAGTCAAAAATTAGTTTGGAACTAATTTTCGGAATGACTTCTAAGATTGTTTTTGCTTTTGGCTTCTGCAACCTACTTCGTCTTCTGTTTCTTATGCCTAAAAAAACAAACTCACACAGTATGTTCATAGGAACAACATGATTCAACAAGCTACATGATTAAATCCATTTGGAATTTCTTTGTTAATGGAAGCTACCTAGTTGCTAATTTACATGAGGCACAATTAAAATCTCATGATTGCTCATGAAAACGAAATGGTTCAACCAACTAAAAGACACAAAAAACGTATGACATGATTCAACCAATCAAACTTCATTCGAAATCCACATACTAAGTATTTATACAAAATCAGCTTGGAGTTACTTTGTTACTGTTGAGCTTAGAATAAGCTATAGCTCTTAGCCTATGCATAACAAGAATTTGCTTAGAGCAGTTTAACTCTCTTATAAATAAGGGAGCTTACCCGAGAGACTAACGTAAAGGTATGTTCCATTAAGAAAAATTGAAGTTTCATTGTAATCGAGGAAGTGTGTCGTTTCAGTTTCCTGGGTTTTTTCACTGAGTAACGTATGGACTTTTTTCTACTCATTTCTAATTGATCAAAATTACAAGTTTATTAAATCAAGATGCGGCATTATGTGGTGATCAAAAATCAAATTTTAAAGTTGATATGATGGAGGAAACTGGAAGAGACTTTAAGGAGTGCAGCACACGTTAACCAAAATGGGAATTAAAGTGATGCAAGGGATGAGTATTCAGTCACAGAAACCATTGATGACTCTTTAACAGAAAGGTGTCCTAAATCGATTGACGAGTATAGTGGTGAACTTAATTGTTACGGTTCTTACAACTAAAACTACCTGTTTCTTATGCCTAAACAAAACTGATCTTTCGAAAAATGAATTCTCTCTCAAAACCTCTCTCCTATTCTGAAAACTTCTCTGATATCACTAAACCAGTAACCAAATTCCCACAATGGTCAATTCCATCAATAACAGAAACTCAAATCAACAGAAGAAACAGATTAAACAAAATTACTAGAACATCTACCAGAAAGATCTCCACTAAAAACACATTAGGTAGAGCTACAGAAGAAAAGGGAAAAAAATAACATCCAAATTAAAATAGCCAAGTTTCAATTGCAGATTTCATTATTAAAAGAAGACCAATTTCTTCTTCATCTCAAGTTCAAAAGGAAAAAACTTAAGGATTATCAGGAACTTGATTTAAAGGAAGTTTCAAGATCGGGATCTATGAAGTTTCTATTACATCATCACCAGCAGGAATTTTACTTTTGGTTCTCTTTGAATGGAACCCAACGGTTTCTGGATCTCTGCTGTGCTAATTTCTCTGTTATTACCCTCTTCCTTTTCTGTTCTCCCCTGAACTGTGAAGTCACCTCGCCCTCCTCCTCCTCGTCACTACTAATCTCAATCATCTCAATCTCTTCCTCACTCCGTATAAATGTCAATCCATCTGTCTTAAAAACCCAACCATGTTCATCTGTTATCATATCGATACCTTTTTTTGGCATCCAATACAAATATCCTATCTCCTTATGTGTTGAATATGATCTCTGGTGTTTACTCATTATTGTTCCTAGGGATAATCTCTCGGAAAAAAAAAATTCTCTCAAAAAACCAAATTGTAGGCTTTTTCAAAATCATCTCTCCTGGTTTTTAAAGGGATGTAAATCCATTGGTTTCCCTTTGTGTTTTCTCATTTATGACTCTCAAAAATTGTATGTTGCTGGGTTTTTAAAAGACTGTTTCTTTGAATCCAATCAGCCTTTTGGAATTCTGATCAATTACTCTCTATTAAAGATGGCGTTTGAACTGGAAAACTGTTGGTTTTTCAAGAAGATGCATAGTGATTGGTTTTCAAACTCTTGCAATCAGCATCGTATTAACTTCAATTTTAATGTGGAAATCATAAGTAATATCATCAATTTTTTTTATGCTAAACTCATATGTGTGCTTGAACTCTCTATTTCAGGTTCAGGGGACTCTATAGCTCTTTCCTTTTCTGCCCGGGAGGATTTCTTCAGGCATCGGAAGTTAGGTGGTCAAAAGCTGATATGGTTTTGGAATCTTGGCAGTCCCTTCGCTCAGAGTGACAGTTCCTTTACCATCTACTGCCCTTCTTGGATTCATAAGTCAAAACAAAACCATTTAATGCATCAACCAACCCCTATCATCTTTTTCCTCCTAAGTCGTTATCCTTGTCCGACTCAAAACAAAAATCCTTATACCATCTTCTATCATATCAGGTACAACCCTTTAAATGTCACCTACCCAAGTAATGTCACATCCCTATCTAAAGGGTTATCTTTTTTGGGTTATCATAGCCCGTGCCCTGATATTCTGTCTCGCTGGCTCACTTGTACTTCCACAAACAACATCTCCTCTCTAAAAGTTTTTCAAATTCATGTGTTTCAGACTGACCCTCTGAAGCTTATTAGCTGGAATCGCCCTCTTTTCTATCACCACCTCAACTATTTCAGTTGCTATAATAATCCCTGTTCTCTCACCAACTCAAACCTATATTTGACTTCCTTAATTCTCCCCTTGATCTTTCTCCTATCTGATAATATCCTTGACCAAAATCACTTTATTCAAATATCGTTCAGCTCTCTAATGGCCTCTGAAGAATACCATCTCAACTCATCTCCTTCCTATCATAATGATCCTCTAAGACCTCTTGTTGTGCTAAAATTGGAATCTCTCAAACCAGCTGAGCCTGTGGATAACAAGTGGTGTGCAGTGGGAAAGCTTCACTGTATTGTCAATGTATCAACTAAAGAAGCTAGTCTGTATGCTAGAAAATACTGGAATACGAAAAAAGAAGTCATAATCTCTCAGTACAAGAAAAGGAAAAATTTCTTTCACTTTAGATTTCATCATGCAGATGATAATATGTCTGTCAACTATCCAAAGCCATGGATAATCAATGGAGCTTTTCTTGCTATAATCCAAATACCATTTGATGGAGTGCACACGATCCAGGAACATGAGTTTGACAGAGTTCTTATCAGCATCACCATGAAAAGAGTTCCTAGACGCCAAATCACATTCTTTGCTATTGAAGATATGGTCAAATCCTTTGGAAAACTCCATCTCTTCAAAGATGGATATGGTAAAGATAAGGAGGAAAAAAATGTGGAAGTTCTTGTTTCTGTAGAAGTCACCAGTAGGCTCCCATATGGCACTGGTTGTCTTGTAGAAGGAGAGTATAACTGGATTGAGTTTGGCATTTCCCTTGGTCTCTTCAAATTGTGTCAGATATGTCGATCTCTTGATCACAATAAAGATTCTTGCTCTCCTAAAAGAAGGGAAGCTATTGCTAATCTGATGGCAGGTGCCTCTGCTTCCAAGATAGTTACTAATCCTGAACTCAATCTTCAAAAGTTAAGCATTAATGATGGCTCGTCAAGCTCGTCCGTTTTTCCTGCTCCAATGCAGTCTGTAGCAGTTCACAACAAATTCGGTATGTTGGAGAAAGTTCAAACAACAGAAGATGAGGGTATGATTATTTGTAATCCAAACGATTGGTCGTTTAAAAATAAAATTACTCCTTTTAAGTCTGAGGGATCTAGTCCTAGATCAGCTTCGTCCTCTGGGGAGTTCTCTGCTTCTTTGAAGGCTTCTAGCTATGGTAACTTCTCCATTCCGTCTGACAGTTCTGATGAGTGCAAGTCTCAGAAAGCTATGAAGGATTATGATTCAAGTTCCTGTAAGATAAAAGCTTTCCCTCCTGGATTTGGGCCTTTCCCTCTCTTCCAAATTCCCACTCAAAGTCCTAAGTCTAAGACAAGCCCAACAAAGAAATGGACCAGAATGAAACCCACAGTCAAGCAAAATGAGGTTAGTCTGGCTGCCTGTATCAAGAATTCGTCTGCTCTAAACATCCCAAATTTCAATCCTTTGCCGTCTATCTCTAAAAGGAAAAATCTTCAGAATCTTATCCCTAACCAGAAAAAAACCAAAACTTCCTCTCCTCCTTCCATTCTATCCTCTAAGTCTCAGGAATTTTCCCCAAATCTGGCTTCTGTTACGGATTTCGTCAATGGCTCTGGTAATTCGGTTCTGTCTTCGGGTAAAAAAGCCATCAACTCCAAAACCAAGAGGCTGGCCAAAGCTTCAAAGGCAGGGAAATCCTCTAAAGCTATTGAAAAGGACTTGAAAGCTCAGGTTCCTCTGTCCCCTGAAGGAGTTTTGTCAAGAACTCAGGTACTCCAAAGTCTCTCATGGGTTATATTTATCAAAAATTTCATAGGCTATACTGCTCTCTTAAAAATTAGGGTTTGGAAAAATATTCTAATTTTGTGTTTTTCTAAAATTCTCATTGCATGCATGATTTCTAATTACCATCTTCAACAATTTGCCTATCCTTTAGTTTCCTATTTCTGGCAGTTTGTTAGTGTTATGTCCTGGAATTGTCAAGGAATTAGAACTAAATCTACTAAGCAACATCTTAAGGATCTAATTAATAGACACAATCCAAACATCATTTTTCTTTCTGAGACTAAGAACCCTTCTTCTTTAGTCACTAAGATCCTCAATTCTTCCAATTATCACAATGTTGTCTGTCAAGAACCTATCAATGCTGCAGGGGGGTTGGTAGTAGCTTGGGAAAACTCTGTCAAATTGGACATAGTCTACCAAAACAATAACCAGATAGATTGCCTAATATGGGATGAGAAGTCTAAGAGTAACTGGCTTCTAACCTGTATTTATGGAAGTCCTTACAAAGA
This sequence comes from Papaver nudicaule, assembly GCA_023529015.1. Taxonomy (NCBI): domain Eukaryota; kingdom Viridiplantae; phylum Streptophyta; class Magnoliopsida; order Ranunculales; family Papaveraceae; genus Papaver; species Papaver nudicaule. The sequence goes on from JAJJMA010333284.1 coordinate 11,322, forward strand.
TCATAGAAAAGACCTTTCATGGAATAGAATCAATCAAATTAGTGATTCTATCTCTATCCCATGGTTAGTTTTTGGTGACCTAAATCTTGTCCTCCACTCGGAGGAGAAAAGAGGAGGGTCACCTGTTGTGAAATCCACTATGAACAAATTTATCAATATGTTTAATGCTCTGGGTCTAAAAGACATAGGATTTATAGGTTTTCCCTTTACTTGGAACAATCAACAATTGGGTGATAAACTGGTGGAAGAAAGACTGGACAGAGGAATGGCAAATGGTGACTGGTTGACAATGTTTCCTCATGCTCAACTCAGACACCTAAACGCCATAGGCTCAGACCATGCACCTATCTTTCTAAACACTGACATCCCCATTCACAAAGGTTTCAAGCCTTTCAAATTCTTTGAAATATTCCAAAAAGAAAAAAACTGTAGAGACATAATAATGGAAGCTTGGAAAACTAAATTTTTAGGCTCTTATGCGTTTCAACTGTCTTCCAGACTTTCTCTGGTTCAGAGAGAAGTTGGAAATTGGAATAAGTATTCCTTTGGTAACATTCAGACTAATATTCACCTTCTTAATAAAAGGATGAGTATTATTCTATCTGAACCCAATATTAGGTCTGATAACCCGAACCTTCTTTCCACAAAAGACTCTATCATTAAACATTATGACTATGAAGAGGAAATGTGGAAGGTTAAGGGCAATGAGAAATTCATTACTCTGGGAGATCAAAACACTAAGTTTTTCCACCAAAATGCAATTATCCGGCAAAGGAGGAAAAACATTAATAGTATCTTGGATGGCAGCAATATCAGGATTGAGGGAAGAGATGCAATTGCAAATTGCTTAAATAATCATTTTGAAACTCTCCTCTCATCCTCTGCCCCTGTCATTAACCCAGATATTATTAACCTCATTCCTACCCAAATCACAGCTGATGAAAATTCTCTTCTTTGTAGCACCCCCACTGAAGTTGAAATTAAATATGCTCTATTTGGAATGCCACCCAACTCCAGCCCTGGTCCAGATGGTTTTCCGGCATGTTTCTTTCAACAAAACTGGAATGTGGTTGGTTCAGATATAATAACAACTGTCAAAGCCTTCTTTGACAGTGGCCATATGTTATCCAAGTTGAACCAAACTCACATATCCCTTATTCCAAAAGTCCTGCATCCCTCTTCTCCTGGTGACTACAGACCTATCAGTTTATGCAACATAGTTTACAAAATCATCTCTAAGGTGATTGCTAACAGAATCAAACCCCTGTTAGAGAAACTCATATCTCCTTACCAATCTGCCTTTGTTAAACAAAGGCTCATCTCTGATAATATTTTGGTTTCCCACGAGATTATCCATGCTACGAGAAAGAAAAGAACCAAAAAAACACACTATATTGGTCTAAAAATTGATATGGCTAAGGCCTTTGATAGGGTGGAATGGCCATTCCTAATGGCTGTGCTAAAGCAAATGGGCTTTTGTGGAAAATTGTGTAACCTCATATACCAATGCATAAGTACCAGCTCCTCAGCCATTTTGATCAATGGAACCCCTAGCAAATATTTTAAACCTACCAGGGGTCTAAGGCAGGGAGATCCTCTCTCTCCTTACCTCTTCATTCTGTGTATGGAATCCTTTTCCAGAACTCTCTCCTTTGCTGAACAAAAGGGGCTCATTTCAGGCTTTAAGGTAAACAACAACTGCCCTCCTGTTAGTCATTTGCTTTTTGCTGATGACTGTCTGATCTTTGCTAAAGCTAGTAAGAAGCAAAGTCGTAACCTTCTTAGCATCCTCACTGAGTATGGTAAGTCTTCAGGTCAGATGATAAACTTCTTCAAATCTGGGATTTGGTTTTCCCCAGGGGTTTCTAATAGCTTTGGAAAAGTTATAATAGACATCTTAAAAGTTAAAAAAATTAGTAATGATGATAAGTATTTAGGGGGTCCTCTATTTACTAATAGATCTAAAATTCAGTGTTTTGATATTCTAGTTGATAAGATGGATAACAGGCTCAAGGGATGGAAAACCAATAATCTTTCTCCTGCTGGAAGAGGGTTAATGGCAAAAACAGTCCTGGAGACAATTCCTGTTTATCCAATGAACACTTTTATGATCCCTAAGAAAGTTCTAAAGAGAGCTACTGATAAAGTCAGGGATTTTTGGTGGGGAAAACTAGCTTCCAGAAAAGGTTACTACATCAAAGCATGGCCTAGCCTATGCAAGAGTAAGGAGAAAGGGGGCAATGGCCTAAGAGATCTTGGTAAAATGAACATAGCCCTTATAGGCAAGAATGGCTGGAGGCTATTTCACCAGCCAACTTCCTTAATGGCATTAACCATGAAAGCTACATACTAACCTGACACAAATCCTTTCCATTCAAGCTGCAAAAAAACTGCATCGTGGACTTGGAAAGGTATTTACAAAGGTATAAAAGCTATCCAACCTCATTGTATTTGGGAAGTCAATAATGGGCTAAACATCAATATTTGGGATGATTTCTGGGTCCCTGATTATCCTAACCTCCTCTCGGAATTAATCATTCCCTCCTTTCTGATAAAACCTACTCTTGTGAGTGAACTCATAGTTCATGATAAATGGAACTTAACTGTCTTAAATGCGCTGTTTCCCTTGGAAATAGTTAATAGAATCCTTTCTATAAATGTGGATGTTACTAGAGGAGATACTCTAAGGTGGAAAGATAATGCTCAAGGAATTTTCACTAGTAAATCTTTCTATAATATCTTGGACAGGAAAGGTGAACAGCAAACTGATCTGATAGCTAAGAAAATTTGGAGAATGCAGGCTATACCTAGAATTCAGTTCTTTGCATGGAAAATGCATAAGAAGCTACTATCCTATGGTGCTACCCTAGCAATCCACCTAAGCTATATAGACCCAAGCTGTAAGTTGTGTAACCATCATTCTGAAACAGGAGAACATCTTTTCATGGACTGTTGTTTTGCTAGAGCAGTCTGGTCTCTTTGCTCTATAAATCTAGATTTGGCTACTAGAAACAAGGGTTCCCTAAAGGAGTGGTGTAACTCTTGGTTTAACAGTCATAACACTGATACTCATTTGGGTCCCTGGAATGCAGTCTGCTCCACTATTTGCTGGTTTATATGGAAGGCTAGATGTGAAGCTGTCTTCCAAAAAAATAAACCAAATGAAAAACACACTGCCTCCCAAATTCTGAAACAGCTTACTGAATTCAGAGATGCTAATATGAAGAAACTAGCTGCCAGAATCCTCGATACTTCTCTGAGAACTCCTAGCACTAATCTGGAAAGGAATAATCTTATCTCCTTCCTTTTTCATGCTCATACTGACAAGGTTACGGACCTAACTGGTTTGGCTGCTATTATCATATATAAAGATGGCATCACTATCGGCAGAAGAACCTCCAACTGCAGAACCTTCGGGAGAGAAGATGGAGAATGTCAAGCAGGCATAATGGCAGTTACCTGGGCCACTCAGCTGAACTGTAGAAGTTTTAATCTTTTGGGTTACAATCAGGCGCTCATGAACACTTTAAAAGGAGGCCAAAGAACTACACACTGGAAGACCAACAGAAGAGTTGATGATCTGATATCCAGAATCCAGACTTTTGAATTTGTTCAATGTAATATTTTAAATTCCAAAAACAACTTAGATCTCAAGAATTTAGCTTCCTGGGGAAGTAAAAACTCAAGTCCTCTTTCCTGGGAGGCAAATGTAATCTCTTCTTAATCCTTTGCTTTTGCTATAAAAAAAAAAA
>JAJJMA010333287.1:0-10219 GCA_023529015.1 Papaver nudicaule
CTAACCTTTTGTCGATGAAGAATAATTGATGTCTTCTTTGTCTTCACAGTCTTCGTCTTCAAGGTCTCTACTACTTTGTCTATATCCCATTTCCGAAATCTAAACTCTAGTAGGCTAAATCAAGAATTGAGTTTTGACACCTAAAACTGACAACTAGCTTGACATACCAACGCTAATGGGTTTGACCGGACAATGCCCTAACATTCTTAACCTTCCGAAGTTTGGCAGCTAGAGAGAAACTAGGGGAGCCCTTAGTAGCCTCCATCCAAGCTTTGGTTATTAAGTCCTTGTAATCTGGATGGTCCATCCATTTTCCAAAATACTTGAAAGAGATTGGACCATCTCTCCACATAGACTTGGTTTTAAGAATGATGGGGGAGTGATCCGAGGCAATAACAGCAAGATGGTAGATAGTACTATCTGGGTAAGCATTTAGCCATTGATCATTGCTTAGGCCCCTATCAAGTCTTTCCTCAGTTAAAGCATTATTGTATCTATGATTCCACCATGTGAAGGGATAACCATAGAACCCAAGATCACTTAAGTTGCATTCATATAAGATGTCAAGGAAAGTATCAGCTTCCTTTCTGTAGAAAGGAGTGAGACTCTTCTTTTCCTCCTTATGGAATACAATGTTAAGATCACCTATAATCATCCATGTCTAGTTATGTAGCTAGCCATATTTCTAATCATGTTCCAGGAATTTAATTTATGATCTTTATGAGAGATGCCATAGAAACATGTGATGGTGCTTTCCGTGGAAGTACTAGGGTCCCAAAGTCTAGCATTTATTTGATTGTAGACAGAACTTTTGATAGTGATATCAATGTTATTCTTCCATGCAAGAACCATACCACCGGCAGTACCTCTTGGAGGTACAAGCCAATAGTTATAAACATTTAGATCATTGAGAATCTCGTGCATCCTTTCATTTTGTTGTCTTGTTTCAAGAAGACAGAAAATATCTGGATTTTGCTGATTAAGGAGATCTCTCAAGTGATTTCTTGTTTCAAGAGTACCCAACCCTTGGCAATTCCAACTGAGGATCATGACAAACTCCCAAAAGTATGAAATTTGCGGATATTCCTTCCCGAGTTTTTTATTTATAGTGTTAGAGTAGCTTACTATGTTGATTTTGTATCCTATCAGACAGTAACTATTATGACCTATATGCATTGTAAGTAAAGGGGAGAGATGTTTAGGGGTTACCTTAGGCGTGGTGGCAAAATAATGAGTGATCTTAATAGGGTTCCCACTTGCCTTAGAATTGTAGTCCTTAAAAAGAGCCTCCCCTTCCTTGTCATTCTGGTCCATGTTTTGCATCTTTGTGTTGTTGGTGGAGTTTCCTTGAGTAGCATCCATCTTGTGGTTCAAAGTGTTGTGATCAGAGCTAATCTTCTTGAATGTTCTGGCATCTTGAGTTGATTCAGAGGAAGACTCTTTCTGGTGACCAGTTGGATCATTTTAGGATAGATCATTTGAGTCTCCTCTCCTTTTCTTAATATTACCAGGGTTTGTCTCGCTGTTATTCGAATCAGGGGTGCTAGAGAAATTTAGTTCAATTGGTCTTATCTGTCTTGTCCAATTCCTTTGTTGAGCCTGATTTCCCCCATTTAGAGCAACATGTTCAAAACCAGGAGGGATGTCAGGTGTTGCAGTAGCTTTTGGACCAGCTCTTGCAGCTTTCTTTATGTTGTTCCTCCTTTGATGTTTGGTGTTGCCAGCTGATGTAGAGATTTTTTTATCCATACCAAAAACCATACTTTTTTCTTCATCTGTGAAGGAGATATCCAATCCCAGGAGTTCAAGAGTAGGTTTTGATTTGTTGATGAAGGGATCAGACAAACTATCAGGACTAAGACCCTCAATATGAGTAGATTGATTCATATAATTCTTGCTAGATACTTCAGAGTCGGCTTCTTACTAGGATTACCACCATTGAAGGCAGGGATTTTTAGAGCTTTGGGAATTTCATATTCACTACCTCGGGTAGTCGCATTGTAAATCCTCTATTTCGAATGAATCTTCTCTTTCCATAAAAAAAGAAAAAGACTTCGTCATGTGTATATATGTGCGCTAATTCTATTGGTCTCGTGGGGTTAAATCCCGTGGGATCCCGTGTGAGAGAAAAAAGTAGGCCTTTTTTCTAAACTTTTTCCCTCACCCATCCCAATGTTAAGCGGGCAGCGTACTATCCATTAGATCCCTCTACGGGATTTTTCACGAGATATTTGGGCGTCAACGTAGCATTACTGATATATGTGTTGGGAAAATTTAGGTTAATGATGTGGTCAAGGTGTCAAAGTGTGTCATGTAGTAGCAATAAGTACAGCATATAACCAAAACGCACGTGGTTATCCGCTCTCTCCCTCAGTACTCCTCTTTTAGCTCCTGTGAGTCTGCAACTAGACCTTTCTATTTTCCCTGTATGTATCACATGTTGACCAGATCTACGTAACCCACGGCTGAGATTTGCAATCCACTTGGGCCGTTTAGTTATCTCTGTACCTCCTAATCTTTGTTAAGTAGCGTGATTAAGATTCTGTTTCTACTTCGATAAATGCAAGAGAATGTTGGACGACTAATAATATAATCCCACGTCTGGATTACCAACCCTGGGTCATCAAGGCATACTCGGCATATTTTTTGAAGCTACCGAATATAAATTCATGAAGCTTCCGAGTGGTGTTAATGATCCCCTCCAAAACTACTCGGTAGCTTCATGAATTTATACTCGGTAGCTTCAAAAAATATGCCGTGATTCTTTTTTGTATGCCCTGATGACGACGCCTCCATTACCAAAATGTAATATATTAGCGTCTTATGCTTCAAAAAAATAAATAATAAGTACTAACCGTTGGATTAGATATCCAAGATTTTGAGCAAGTATATACCGCAACCATCATCAGTACGAAACAAATGAAGATAGTGGCCGAAAATAATTGCAGGGACAAAGTGAAAACTGCTGAAACACTTAACTGCCTTTTCTAGAAAAAGTTTTGAATAGCACTACTAATCACCAATCACCTAACCTTCGTTGCTTTTAATCTTTGATTAGTAAGTCTGTAACAGTGAATTATTACCTAACCAACAACAAAAACGAAGACCCAGAAGAGATGTAATATCCTGATGGGCCCACTGAAGAAACCAAATTTGAGAGATCAAAGTTTCCTGGTGGCGGTGCATCGAAGGATGCTGAACATGGAGACACTCAAGTTTGAACCTTTTTCATTCTTCTTCGGTCAGTTTAATAATGAAGCATCGTTGGAAGAGGAAGAAAGAGTCCAGCAGGGAACTCATCAAGCTGAGTTTGTGGGTCCTACTTGTTTTCTTACAGTACAGAAAAGTAGACTCTTTCTTACTTTCCTACTTTCTCCCTCACTCTCTTCTTCACTGCCTTTCCCAGTTTCCACCGTTCACACCCTGTCTCTCCTCGTTTCCTCTTCTTCAAATTCCCTCCATTTACCCCTATGTTTTGTCTTAATCTCTCTTTCTCAATCTGAAAATTCGAAAATGATTTATCCCCCGCGGGTTGAATCCCGCGGGTTACACATCCTCTCACAAAAAAAGGGGTCCCCACTAACCCGTAAAGCCCAACCCCCTGCTTTTCTGGGTGGCGGGTTGGTGGGGACCACTTCCCTATCTCTACTTTTCCCATTTTGTGTAACCCGCGGGATTCAACCCGCGGGGTACCTATCACGACTGCTGAAAATTTTCAAAAAAATATCTTTTGAATCGTAAAACCCAGAAGAAGAAGATTAATGGAGATTAGGCGGGTTCTCTTTATGATACCTTCTTTTCTTTCTATTTCACTTCTTCTTCTTCTGTTGCACAACGCACAAGCTCAAGTTCCAGGTAATTATAATCTCTGTTTTTCTTCTGGTTCTTCACTGTTGTGCTTTTTCAGTTAATTTATTTGTCACTTATCTTAAATTCCACATTCATAAATGAATTCATTTAATCTTCGTGTATGTACTGTACTCGTACGGAATTTCACTATGGTATTTTCTAGGAAAGCTGTGTTTTTTATTTTGTTTTTGTTAGTCTTTCGATTTAAAACATGTTTTGTTGATTCTGAGAGGACAAAACAAGATCTCTACGACTTGAAAACCCATAATTTCTGTGTTTAGGTTACACTGGACCATTTATTAGGGTATTAGGCTCATTGGGGGTATTCGAAACAGTTTGATTGGATCTAGCACAAATAATCTGAATTTCCTGTGAGGTTGAGGAAAGAATAGTGTAAACTTAGAAATGTAGAGAATTTGTGTTGATTTGGGGTGGAAATTTGTCAAAATTGAACATTTCAGTGATGTATAATGCTTTGGTTGTATTTGATTATGTAAAACAGGGTTTGTAAGCTTGGACTGTGGAGGTAATAGCAACTACACAGATTTTCTAGGACTTGAGTGGACTTCAGATAATCAGTTTATGTTAGGTGAGACGGCCAAGATATCTGTTGCGAACGAAACAAGGATGCAGTATTCAACAGTGAGATACTTCCCAGCTGATGCTAGAAAATACTGCTACACCCTTGATGTCAAACAAAGAGTTCGTTATTTAGTAAGAACAACTTTCTTATACGGGAATTTTGATAACAATAATGTTTACCCAAAGTTTGATATTTCACTTGGGGCAACTCGCTGGTCGACAATCGTCATTAATGATGCGAGTACAATGGAGGTCAAAGAGTTGATATTTTTGGCTACTTCGCCTACTATCAGCATTTGTTTATCTAATGCTACAACTGGGCAACCATTTATCTCTACTCTTGAGCTTCGGCCATTTAATGGCTCTATCTATTACACAGACCATGAATCTGAATTCTACCTCAGTGTGTCTGCAAGAATAAATTTTGGCGCTGAGAGTGAAGATCCTGTCAGGTATGCCTTGAATTATCTGGTTGGTGGCATATTTGCTTTGAGCTTTCACTGTTGGACATTTTATAGTACTTTCTTTGAGGTCAGTAGGCTAGTAAACTGTAGTTGATGAAAAGCGAGATAAGTTAGACATTGATCGAGTCTAGTCGAGCTAAATGTATGATTGTTATACGTCTGATACAAAAACTTGAAGTAAAACTGCCAAAAGCAACCATTTACTTTGGTTTTTAATTGAATTATTCTTATAGAAACTTTTGTTCTTCAGATATCCAGATGATCCGTTCGATAGAATATGGGCGTCCGACTCTTTGAAGAAGGCAAATTACCTCGTTGATGTTGCCTCTGGAACTGTGAAGGTGTCAACTAAATCGCCAATTGATGTTAACAAAGTTGACAGGCCTCCTCAAAAAGTGATGCAGACTGCTGTGGTTGGTACAAAAGGATCATTAACTTACCGATTAAACTTAGATGGTTTTCCAGGTTTTGGATGGGCGGTCTCATACTTCGCTGAGATTGAAGATTTGAAACCAAGTGATACTAGGATATTTAGGCTTGTTGTTCCAGGCATGCCTGACGTCACCAAGGCTGCCGTCAATATTCAAGAAAATGCTCAAGGCAAAAATCGATTATATGAACCTGGATACACCAACATAACATTTCCCTTTGTATTAAATTTTAAATTCTTAAAAACAGCCGAGTCAACCCTGGGTCCCCTCTTGAACGCTATGGAGATAAATAAGTACCTGAAGATTAACGATGGTTCATTAGATGGTACACATATATTTTGCTCCATTTGTTGATTTCATTGAGTAATATGCTTCTGGTATTAGTAATCAGCTGTTAAATGTGATCATCTAATATAAGGTTTCCATGAGTTTCAGTAATTGCTTTTGCCGGTCTAGTTTCACACTACCCTTTATCTGATTGGGCAAGGGAAGGCGGTGACCCGTGCTTGCCTGTTCCATGGTCGTGGGTAAAGTGTAACTCGGATCCACAACCAAGAATAACCTCAATGTAAGCAGACATATTTCTGGTGGTTCTCTGGTGATTCTGCAGCATTCATATTGTGTTCCAGAACAGCTTTTATCTGTTAATAATCTATTTGATTCATGGTACTTTACAGTGATTTGTCCGGGAAGAATCTGTCAGGGAATATCCCCTCAGAGTTGACAACTTTGCCAGGACTAGTTGAGCTGTAAGATTCAAATTGAGTGTCTATTTTGTTGCCAGTTTGTTATATTTATGTTTGGCGTCTTTTTTGGCATGCACCTATGTCGATTGTAACCAAAACCAATGAACTTGTGATTGCAGAAGACTTGGCGGGAATTCCCTCACTGGTCCTATACCTGATTTTACTGGATCCACAGGCTTGAACATTCTGTAAAAATCTAAACCCTACTCTGTTGATTACGACATCTTTCCAGTTCTTTATGTGACAAAAAGGTTTCTTAACTTTGTCATTTTTAGTCATCTTGAGAACAATCAACTGACTGGCGAACTGCCTTCATCTTTGACGGACCTAGACAATCTGAAGGAGTTGTAAGTGTTACGACTTTAACAAGAGGAGTTTTATTGATAAGCATTCTTACTTTATTTTGGTGTTTTATTTGTGCCTTCATTGTGTTGGTTGCAGGTATTTGCAGAACAACAAGTTATCTGGGCAAATTCCATCTGGCCTTCTCAATAAAAATCTCGTTTTCAAGTGCGGTTTTGCCTTTTCACCTCTAGAATCCAGAATTAAATACTAGCTAGTCAAATATGATGAAAATTATAAAAATGTTACATAGTTGTTGCATTTTGATGCCAAATATACTACACATCAGCTCAGAAGACCATCTCATGGCTCGTTTCTACTTTGTACGATCACTTGCAGCTACACGGGAAACAATGACCTTCATACCGGAGGAAACCATAAAACCAAAACGGGCATTATTATTGGCGCAACAGTTGGGGCTGCTGTTCTACTTATAGCGACCATTATATCTTGCTTATTTATGAATAGAGGAAGGAAAAAACACCATAACAAAGGTTTATATTGATCTGTACTTCTTTATCTCTGACACTGTCAATCATAAGAATACCCTTTACTGAAAATGGATCTTCTGTTTCCCTATTTCAGGTGAGCTTACAACCCCCATGGCTTCTCATAGGCTTGTAGTTTCTTCCTTAAATGATGCTGGGACAGAATCTGCGCATTGCTTTGCATTATCTGAAATTGAAGAAGCCACAAAGAATTTTGAAAAGAAAATCGGTTCTGGGGGCTTTGGAGTTGTGTATTACGGAAAGATGAAAGATGGGAGAGAAATCGCAGTGAAACTACTAACGAGTAACTCCTACCAGGGGAAGCGGGAATTTTCCAATGAGGTAATCTCTCACTCTCTCTCTCTCTCTCTCTCTCTCTCTCTCTCTCTCTCGCTCTCTCTCTCTCTCTCTCTCTCTCTCTCTCTCTCTCTCTCTCATTTGCAAATATCAACTGTCATTTGACTAATGCCTGTTGGGTTCAGGTGACTTTACTTTCAAGAATTCACCATAGAAACCTTGTACAATTTCTTGGATACTGTCAAGAAGATTCGAAACACATCCTTGTTTATGAATACATGCACAGTGGAACTCTGAAGGAACATCTTTACGGTGCGTTTAACCTCTTCTTTAGAAGTTTATAAAAGATAATCTGACATCATACTAAAAAAGGAAAAGAAGAACTTGAAACCTTAGTTACTTGTTTTTAATCATGAATAGGTCCGTTGACACGAGAAGGAGCTATCAGTTGGCTCAAACGCCTTGAAATTGCTGAAGATTCTGCCAAAGGTGAGCATTTGTTCACTTTTTAAAGAATCATACCTTCCTGTCGAAGGAAGTTAATTTTTTGTGTGACACTCTCCTCCCGTGTTACAGGGATTGAATATCTTCATACTGGATGTGTTCCATCTATCATCCACAGGGATGTGAAAAGCAGCAACATTCTTCTTGACAAACACATGCGAGCAAAAGTATCAGATTTTGGTCTCTCAAAACTTGAAGTTGATGGAGCTTCCCATGTCTCAAGCATAGTGCGGGGGACTGTTGGGTATCTCGACCCCGAGTAAGATATTAACTCATTAATAATTCACTTTCTGCTAGAATTGAAATGAACAACGACTAGGCAATCATGTAACTTTCAGATTTTGGTATTCTTACAGTCTGCACTCTGCAACAACTACACTTGATTGACTGAGATGTTTTCTATTTCAAAAATAAAAATAAACTGAGATGTTTGTTATCTTGATTACTTTCTCCCTTTTCCTATGAACATACTGTCCCTCATTCTGTCTTTCTCTTTCTTGCATACAGGTATTATATCTCTCAGCAATTGACAGACAAAAGCGATGTATATAGTTTTGGTGTCATTCTTCTGGAGTTGATTTCTGGCCAGGAAGCGATATCCAATGAAAGCTTTGGCGTGAATTGTCGTAACATAGTTCAATGGGTGAGTCCAGTTTGTCTCCTGTTTTTGTTATCTGATTAGGGTTAAGCACATGAAAAATACATCCACTGCAGTGCTGCAAAAAAACAATTCCCCTGCTATTTTCAACATCATACGCGCTGTTTATATGTTGCAGGCAAAATCACACGTCGGGAGTGGGGATATTCAGGGCATAATAGATCCATTACTAGGGAACAATTACAACATCCAATCAGTTTGGAAGATAGCTGAGAAAGCATTGATGTGTGTACAACCCCATGGGAGTATGAGACCATCTATTTCAGAAGTGCTCAAAGAGATACAAGATGCAATCATGATGGAGAGAGAGATGGAGGCGGCAAAAGATGGTAACAATGATCTATCGAGGAGTACAATAAATTCTAACATGGGCATGGGATCGATGGATTTAGGTTTGAATGAGCCTTACCTTCTGCTTGATGAGTCCACTGTACAGCCAACAGCTCGGTAGTATTTCATGTCAGGTACAATCGATATGTTGATAAATTTCATTTCCCCTCTGACCTTCAATCTTCTCTGCTGCGCCTTCATTACACGTAAAACCAATGCTAATTCAATGTTAAAATGCAAAATGCAAAAAGTGAACATTGTTAGTTAAATACCATCGATCACACCTTTAACTGAAACATAGAGCTGCAAATTCATTATTTCGGAAGTAATTTTTATTGTAACAGTCAGAAACTTAGTTTGGTTTGGAAGTTATGACCTGTTCATATATGTATTCAGAAGCTGCTATATTTCAATTGATTACAATTCGGCATCATTCTGCTCGTTCATGTGTTTGTGCTTGTGCTTGATCTTCACAAATTTTGCATTTTAAAACTCGTGAATTTGAAATTGAAGCTCCTTGTAAGCAACAATGTAGCCAAGCTAGAACCATGGGCGACTACGGTCATGTATTAGTTCTACTAAGAAAACTTAGAAAAGGAACAGGCCTCACCTAATGTACAGGTTCACTATAACTTAACAACCCACACTTAATTGTAAACTAATGATATAATACTCCTTTTACCTAAACCATGAATATCAATTTCCCTATAGTTTATTGAGGATTGCACCAGAAAGTAATGGTTGTCGACAAACGACTACATCATCTCCGCGGAACCTGTTCCAACTATGGAAATGAGGTCCATCTTTGAGCGAAAATTGCTAATGTACCGTTGTAATGTTGTAATCGTAAAAGTTAAGATTGGTCCAATGCAAAAGGTTGCGAAAACAGTAAACAGTTCAAGCTATGTATGTTTTTTCTTCTACGTTGCAGCCTCTATGGCTGTATTCCTGCTGTCTTATCCATCAGGATGGACAAAGTATGAGCAGAAATGCGCATTCATTCGCTGACCTTAACCACTACCGAGGGGTCTAGACGATAATAATGATAAAGGCTGATTTAGGGCCCGGGTGAATTACTAGGGAGACCGGAAAACAATATTCATATCCTAGATGTGTTATAAGGGGTGTCCAAAATAAAACCTAATCAAACAAAAAAAAAACTGATTTCATTAATTTTCTTAATATGATGTTATGACCTTCTCTTCTTCCCCATGTTTTCACCACCACTACTAGCACCCTTGCTGCCACTACCACCACCAGCGCCGCCGCCGCCGTCTTCTCCACCACCACCATAAAAAACCTAGCCGTAAGTAAGCTTTTCCAGTATTTTCGGCTTGAATTTGATGAACTTTTCTAACCGTAAAATTTTTGGATCTAGTCGTAGCTTTGTTCACGGCCATTAATTAAAAGGGAAATAAGAACATACATAAATCAAAAGAATATTTGATTTTATTTTATCTCCTTATAATGAATCTTCTTATTAATTTCTTTCCTTGTAACAACACAGAATGGTCAACATTCATTAAAA
>JAJJMA010333293.1:0-14563 GCA_023529015.1 Papaver nudicaule
CCATATGACAAAACACGAGCCACTAAATCAAATTTTCCTCATCCATCCAAAATCCCTAATCATTTTCTCAATAAATCGAAATACCCAAACTACTCTACAGCCTAATCTAGATCACCAAGTCATATTAAAACCAATATTAAGAAAAAACCCTATATCCAAAATTACAACAGATCCAATCTAACAGAATCCATCAAAATACCCAAAATGAAAACCCAAAATTTCCCATTTCAAAATGAAGACTGATTTAATAACATAAATCTAAAATAATAAAAACCCAATACCGATCTAGAGAAAAGGGGTGATATACCTGACTGAACTTGGTCTGAATGGTAGAGTTGACCTCATCGAAAGCTCTACGAAGATTAGAAAACTATTTATGAGCTTCTTCATAGACTAGCAGTTTAGCCATACCATCGATACCTTTCGATGCTTTCTTTGCAACATCTACAATCTTCTTCCCAGCCCCACTCATTTTCGCTGAGATTATCTTCTTGATTTGTTCTCTGATGGTTTGCTTTGTGGTGGTGGTGATGGAATCGATCTCTAGTTTTTTCTGATTCTCACCATAACAACAAAGCAAACTCAAAAGAAACATAGGGTTAGGGTTACAGAAAATAGATCTAGCTTAGGGTTCTGAGAAAAACTTGAATTAAGTATCAGGGAGGAAGAGATAACATCAAATAGATCTAGGAAGCAGCAGAGAGGCTGCGGGAAAGAGATCTAGGAAGAGATTAGGAAGAGATAACAAAAACTAGATCTAGAAAGCAGCAGAGAGGCTGCGGGAAAGAGAAAGGGGAAAAAAATAGAAGGCAAATGAAGAAAAAGAGTTTTGTTAAGCATCTGGGAATGAGAAAAACTTGGCTGTGGCTGTGCCACGATAGCTGGTTTTGCTGGACGGTAGGAGATTAGGGGGTTTGAGGGGTTATCGACGGTCAAAATGATATTCACTACTCTGGAGACTTTGGACGGCTGGTATTGATCTAAAACTTGATGGACGGTGGAGAATTCATTTAGATAGTCATAACGGATTGAGTTTAATCTGGACGGCTGCTATTCATTCTAAAAATTTGATGAACGGTGGAGAATATGTTTGGATAGTCATACGGATTGTGTGCTTTCTCAAGCTCGTGTTTTCGGTTTTTTTCTAATCAACCTTCGATATGATGAAGGATCCGACTTAGGAGATCAATTTAGTGATAATCTAACGAACATTTATAGGTTTGGTATGAATGATACCTATAGATTTGGTGTTTTAGTAAAAGAATTCGACTTATAACGAGACGTTATTACGCAAAATAGGAATAAGAACATTCAGTTTAATGTTCCGATTGAAGAATCCAATTTGTCCCAAGTAGTTTTTAACCAAAATATGATCAATACCTATACATTTGTTGCTTCGACGAAGAATTTGAATCATCAAAAGACGTTATGAAGCAATATATCACTAGGTTTGGTGTTTCAACGAAGAATCCAACTTATCACAAGTAGTTATTAAGTAAGATATGACCAATACCTATACATTTGGTGCTCCGAAGAACAATTCGACTTGTCACAAGATGTTTTTATGCAAGATATCATTAGTCTTGATGCTTCAATGAAGAATTCAACTTATCAGAAGATGTTTTAAACCAAAATATGACCAATACCACTAGTTTTAGTACTCCGAAGAACAATTCGACTTGTCAGAAGACGTTATTAGGCAAAATATGAATAAGAACATTAGGTTTCGTATGAAGGTCGAAGAATCCGACTTATCACAAGTACTTTTTAACCAAAATATGAGCAATACCACTAGTTTTGGTGATTCGACGAAGAATCCGACTCATCAGAGGAAGTTTTTAAGCAAGATATCCTTAGGTTTAGTGTTCCGATCGAAGAATCCGACTTATTACAAGTAGTTATTAACCAAAATATGATCAATGCCAATACACTTGGTGCTTTGACGAAGAATATGACTTATCACTAGTAGTTATTAACCAAAATATTATAAATGCCAATAAATTTGGTGTTTGGACGAAGAATCCGACTTATTACGAGTAGTTTTTAAACAAAATATGATCAATACCTATAGATTTGGTGATTCGACGAAGAATTTAACTTGTCAAGAGTAGCTTGTAAGAAAATATCATTAGATTTGATGTTTCAAAGAACAATTCCACTTCTCAGAAGACGTTTTAAACAAAAATATGATCAATATCATTAGATATGGCGTTCCAATCGAAGAATTCGACTTGTAAGAGGAAGTTTTAAGCAAGATATCGTTAGGTTTAGTGTTCCGATCGAAGAATCCATCATGGAAACAGTTAAACATGGAGCTTAGGTATCGACTCAAACTTCAATTTTGGTAGAAAGACATACAAACTATCAATCTCGAAGCTCCGAGTGAGTTCTAACTCCTAATTTAGCAGAATCCATCATGGAAACTGGTAAATATGGAGCTCAAGTGTCGATTCAAGCTTCGAATGTGGTAAAACGACATACGAACTATCAACCTCGAAGCTCCGAGTATGTTTTAACCTCAAATTTATCAAAATCCAACATGGAAACCGGTAAATATGGATATCAGGTGTTGATTCGAGCTTCAAATGTGGTTGAAAGTCATATGAACTATCAAGATCGGTGCTCTGAGTGACTTCTAACCTCAAATTTATCAGAATCCATCATGGAAACTGATAAATATGGAGCTCAGGTGTCGATTTGAGCTTCACATGTGGTAGAACGACATATAAACTATCAATCTCGAAGCTCCGAGTAATTTCTAACCTCAAATTTATCAGAATCCATCATGGAAACTGATAAATATGGAGCTCAGGTGTTGATTCGAGCTTCACATGTGGTAGAACAACATACGAACTATCAATCTCGAAGCTCTGAGTGATTTCTAACCTCAAATTTATCAGAATCCATCATGGAAACTGATAAATATGGAGTTCGAGCTTTAAATGTGGTAGAACAACATACGAACTATCAATCTCGAAGCTCCGAGTGATTTCTAACCTCAAATTTATCAGAATCCATCATGGAAACTGGTAAATATATGGAGCTCAGGTGTTGATTCGAGCTTCACATGTGGTAGAACGACATACGAACTATCAAGATTGATGCTCCGAGTGACTTCTATCCTCAAATTTATCAGAATCCATCATGGAAACTGATAAATATGGAGCTCAAGTGTCGATTCGAGCTTCACATGTGGTCGAGCGACATACAAACTATCAATCTCGAAGCTCCGAGTGAGTTCTAACTCCAAATTTAGCAGAATCCATCATGGAAAATAGTAAAATATGGAGCTCAGGTGTCGATTCGAGCTTCGAATGTGGTCGAGCGACATACGATCACTACACCCAATTTTGCGTTTCGCAACACAAAACATCAAAATGGCACATGGTGTTGCAAATTGTATCATGGTGCTGCAAATTTATTTTGCACCCCCAAGTGTTTGACCTATTAAAACCCATGATTTTATTTGCACCCAGTGAATTGCAACAGGGTGTTGCAAATTGTATCATGGTCTTGCAAATTGCAACAGGGTGTTGCAAATTGTATCATGGTCTTGCAAATTGCAACAGGTGGTGTTGCAAATATATTTTGCACACCCAATTGTTTGACCTATTAAAACCCACGATTTTATTTGCACCCAGTCAACCAAGACTATGACCATGATCATTTTATTTTTCTTCTCTCTCTTGCATTTGAAGGGAGATTTCACAAGTTTTCAGAACTACAAAAATAGACGAAATTTGTTGAAATGTTACCCTTATAAGTAATTCTACGAACTATTTCACAATACTTTTGTAATGTCGATATTACCCTTTGATGAATTTGTCAACTTATATGAAATTTGATGATAAATTTGACAAAAAAGCTGACTATAAATTTAACAAAAGTTGACAAGAGTTAGACAAAATTAGTAAATTTCACTTGGCATTTGGTAACCAGACATTACTAAACATTACCAATAATGGACTAAACTGACAGTTTGATAGTCATTACGAAAAATACATAAGAAAATAACAAAATTCTCTTCTTCATTTCCTTGTGCCATTTGATTGCTTCCATTGCACCCATACAGGAACTGCTTTCCAACAACTCTACTATGTACCTGAGCTACACAGAGCGCAAGCAAGAAGTTTAGATACAAAACAAATAGTAATTCTTGCAAAAATACAAGAGATACAATGAAAAAGATGGTATATACACTTCGTTCGGCTCGTTTACTACGAGAACCAGAACCAATATTGAGATTCTGGTTTCTAATAGTTACAGGATCCAAAATAGGAACCGAATATTCTAGTTCTAGTATGGTTCCAAGTAATCAGATGACACCAGGTATACTTTCCATGTAAGCCATAAACCAAAAGTCAGGCAGGAAAAAATCTAATTGGGGGCGAGATCCATGGACGATGCACGTCAGGAAGTGTATGCAAATGATCTCACCTCTTGCAACTTTAGCAGTCTCAGTCCATTCCCAGACCCCAGTAACAAAAAAAAAAAGGAGAAAGGGGACTAAAAAAATTCTTCTGCATAAATGATTCACACTTTGGGGATTGACTTGGTCTCTATTCGACCGTCCTAATTGTAGTAACACTCATGCTTCAACCTGAATCTACCACAAATTAACTATAACCCAGTTACTACACAGTACAAGACTACCAATAATGATAACAAAAACTTCAGACAATGATAGTATAAATAGCCCTTCAGAAATGCATTCTCAACATCTTGGTACTCTCCATGAATTTTGGAGCTAGTCTCTAGTTGAACACCCTAATTGTAATGAGACACTCATCTACGACACCTTTACTATAACCTAGTTACAGCACGGAGCCTTATGGAACGCAAACAAAGCACCAGGGACCAGGCTAAAACAAGGATGTTTATGGCTGGTGGGGGATGGGAAAGGGGTTAATGTCTGTCGCGATCCTGGATTCCAAGAATAAGCTCATTTCGACCTGAGCTCAACAACATGGATAGGTGCAATATCCATAATGGCAGTGGTGCTATCAGTTGGATTTGTGACTTATTTCATCCTTGTTTTGTGCTATTACCACTACTAATGCTATCTTAGCTATACATATTACAGGCGATGCTGAGAGGAACAGGCTAATACGGACAACTCCAACTGGAGTATACTCGCCAAAACCCTTTCAGAAACTACTCATAGACAAGTAGGGACAATGTTCACACTATCATACAGTACAACTCTTTACACCACTCCAAATCACACCCATAATGTACAAAAATCATAAACGTTGTAACCCCTAACCGGTGTAATGTTCATTTTTCTTTCTCAATTCTGGATATCCGTTCTCGAAACAAATTCACAGTTTAAGTCTTACACTAAATATCATCATACACATAAAAGCCTATTATACAGATAAACCGAAATCTCAACTCAACTTACATTTTGTAAGGATCAGCTCCAGTATACCCAGTCGGTTTCGTTAACGGCACCAAAACCTATACACAAATACAAATTCACCCTCAAGAAAATCAAGAACTGAATTGAATCAAAGAAGAATTACAGAAATATTACCTCACGATTAACACCGAATACATGACATTGACGACCAATCATATCATGCCAAACTGTTCTCTGCTGAAAATTCACACAAATCAACATCAATTTCAAGCTCAATATACAAGTTGGATTAGGTTTTATTATTTAGGGTCTATAAGCAGCAGCAACTGATATTGAAGCCAAACACAAGAACAAACACAGTAAAATGGATTGTAAGGTACTGATCCAAACCCTAGAATTCGTCGCCATGATTTGGGAATTTTCTCATCAGAGTGATGATGAAGAAGAAGAAAATCTTGACAAAATTAAAGAAGTAAAATCTTTGCCAATTCTGAGTAGCCATTCATGAATCTCTGCCATTCATGAAGACAGTAATTTCTTCCATTTTCCTTACATTCAAACAAGAAATGAATAGATGATTTGTTAGGTAGAAAGGTTGAGTCTTTGTTTAGAATTTTGCAAAGTAAAGGAATGATTTTTCAGAGAGATATTTAAGCAAACCTAGGGCTTTGGGTTCTGACGTAATTAAGGGTGAAAAAATTCCTAGGTGCTAAACCCCCGATTGGATAGAGAATTTCATACTCAATTAGAGTATGAACAATTTACAATTAGAAAACCCCCAATTGAATAGTGGTGAAAAAAGATTGAAGAATGAAATTAGGGCTTATATTAAGAATTTCATACCTTCGAAATCGGGATTTGGATAATAAGCAGCAGCAGCGGTTTCGTTGATTTCTTACAGAGATTATTCCGACGACAGCAGCAGGGATTTGGTTGATGATTTGAGTCGCAAGGAAAATGGTTAATGGTTTGCGTTTGGGTTCAGTTGAAGGGGAAAATGGTCTGAGTCAATAGGTCGATGTTTCTGAAATGGGTTAAGGTAGGATTCGGTTCCAACTTCATCGGTTCTGGAGCTAACTTATTCTAGGTTCTAAAACTCTACATTGGTTCCAGTCTGGTTCCCACATTATTGGTGCTGGAATTTAAGTTATCCCATATTATTCTGGTTCTAAACTCCACATCGGTTCCAGTATTCTGGTTCTCCCATCAGATGGTTCTGGGGCTTAAGTTATCCTAGGGTTCTAGCTCTTTTAAATGGTTCCAAACAATTACCTAAAATCATTAAATTCATTTTTGCTTTTCCAAAATTTCTAAAATAATATAGATGTGCTGCAATTGCTTAATTAGTGCTGCTAAAGGGTTGCAAAGATTGGGTTGATTTTGGTGGCATCAAAATTTGGGTGAAGATAGTAGTTTTCACAAATTTGCAACTCAATTTGGATGTGTTGCAACACATTTCAAAGTGTTGAGGAGTTATTATGATTTCTACACTTAAACTATGCAACACTTCCCATTTAAAGCAACATTATATATATGCTGGTAAATTTGCAGCATGCTATTTGTGCTGCTAAAATTATAAATGTTGCTAATCAGAGTGTTACTAAACCCCCAAATGGTGTAGTGAAACACAACAACCCTTTAAAGTAGCGTTGCCGATGAGGGTAGATGTTGTTTGGTTGTGGTGGCGATGGTCGTTTCTTTAATCTGTCTTTCTTCCTTATGTTTCAAAACAAATGAAAAAAGTCAAAAAAATCTAGATCTTGTGGCTGCTGTGGTGGTGGTTGCGGTGATGGTATCGATGGTGGTGGTTGCGGTGATGGTGCGGATGTTCGTGGTTGCGATAATGGTGTTTTTCTTCTTCTCTTTCTTCCTCCTGTTTTTTTAGTAAGTTATGTAAATCTGTTTTATGGATCGATATCTTTTATGTAAGTTATGTCGATATCTCCAAAACAGATCCATATCTTTTATGGATCGAAACAGGTGGAAGCCAAATGACTGGGCCAGTAGTACATATCTTTTATGTAGGTCTAATTCATTTGATTATACAACCTCTAAGAAGGATAGTTTAGTGATTGAATACACCATTTTGACACCCCATAGCCACTATCCTTGGATGGTTTAATATTTTCATGGGGCCAAATACTCACTCATGGGGCTAAATTTAATTAGGATTTAAAATGCATAATATATCAAAAGAGAATTTATTCATCCAATACTAATATGTCTTTTCTTTTTCTTTCCTTTTTAACTTTTTTGGTCGATACACAAATACACATTAATTTAAACAATCTTAGGTTGAAGCAGAATGGGAAGACCATAAGCAGGCCTGGGAAATGGGTGGAAGTTGATTTTTTCATCTGGGAAAACTGTCTCCCATTTGTACTTTCTCACTAAATGGTACATGAACACTAGTATCTGGAGTTTCGATATGTCTTTTCCCGCACAAGCATGAGCTCCTCCTCCAAATGGTATATATGTGTACGGCGCTGGTCCTTTACCTTCAAATCTTGTTGGATCAAATTTTTCTGGTTCTGAGAAGTAATCTGGGTTCTTGTGCGTCGAGTGTACGCTCCACAATAACTACATAATTAAATTGTAGAGTTACAAAGTGTTGGAATCTCGCAACGATTAAAGAAGATGTTAGATGTATCAAAGTAGTATATCAAAACTGAATTTCTAATAAACCTTAACCGTTTCTACGAGGACAGAGTCGCATGTTCAACAAACTGCCCTTAACACAATAGCTCGCGTGTACACTCAAAAAGAGTGATGCTATACCCCTAAAACAGGATGTGTCCAGGATAAAACTGCCCGATGTGATGAAGTCAGCACAACAATGAACACCCAATCATGAACTTAGGAACATAAGGAGGAAGGAAATAAACAAGCAATGTGCGCAAACAAAGCAAGAAGAGAGGAAACGACGACAAGATAGTAGCTGTGTCTGAGATGACCAGAGAAGAGAAAAACGTCTAGTATTATAGGAGAGGCTATTAGGGTTTTCGTATAAGATAACTTGAAAAACAATTTCCTCTTACTTGTAAAACAAGAAGAAAAAATTAAGCTTCATAAAAACTCGAATATATCATGGAAACAAAATAAGACTCTTCTCCACCGCGTGAAGGTTTTCTCCCATAAATAAAACTCAGTAAAAATATTTTGAAAACAATAAAAATATTTAAGGCGGTTTACGGTACTTGGTTGACACGCACAAGTGCGCCTTGGGCATCAAGGATAGCAATGTCTTTTTACCCGTCCGCCCCAACCATCCATAAGAGTAGAGTAGAAAAGGTCCTTACTCATATGGTGGCATTCATCTCTAGTTTTAACCTATATGGGACTAAAGGTATTCCCATTTCATTCACTAACGAAAATGAGCAAGTATCCTAATGACCCTTAGGTCACAAGATCAATTCACACTAAGACCAAATAAAAACATTAAAAGCCCCATTTTCTCCAACACAAAATAAAAACATTAAAAGCCCAATTTTCTCCAACACAAAGTACTCGTAGTATTTATTTTTTGCTAACAATTTGAGTCTGAGATGCATGTATATAACTTGCAGAGTTAGAAAGTTTGTCGGTATGTACAATCTACATATACATTCAAATCCTACGGATATATCTTGCTAGGGCTTAGGGCTTATAATTTCTGTTTGTTTCCTTATACTTCAGTATTACAGGGGTGTATTCAATCAGGAGTTATATGGATAATAATGCATTTTCATTTGGCAAAATCCAGAGGATTAATATAGAATCTTGAAAGAGTCTGGCGGAATATAATAGATTATAATAGATTAATATAGAATCCTAAATTGAATTTTTTAATGGAAAAACAAAGAATAATAAAGATTTTTAAAAATAAAAATGATTATAAAAGATATGAATTAATTATTATACTGGAGTATAATCCGCGTCGTAATGGTACCTAAAAATTGTAATTTTGCCTAGGATTTTTTGTTGTGGCGGTGGTATGGTGGCAGGCGATACTAGTGTTGGCCGTGGACGTATAGGTGATGTTGGTGGTGGAGGTGGAGGTTCTAACGGTGGTGCAGGTGATGGTGGTGGCAGAGGTGGTAATGGCGGTGACAAGGGTGTTGGTGGTGGTGGCGGCGGTGAAAATGGTGTTAGTGGTGGCAGAGGTCGCGCAGTGTTGGTGGGTGTTGGTTACGGCTGAGGTATTCGGGTCACAATGGTATTGGTGGTGGATGTGGTGGTGCTGCTTATGGTGGTGGAGGTGGTGGTGGCACAAACCCTATTTTATTAGAAAAAAATGAAAATCCATAAGTTTCCGCAAAAGTCTTGTGTCTTGAGTTAAGATTTGTAAGAGAAAATAATGTATATATTTTGCCTTGTAATATCCACAAGATTCCACAAAAGTCTTGGGTCATTAACTTCCCACAAAAATCAATTTGAGTTGGATACCTCGGATTTTTATGGAGTTTAATATCCATTAAATTGAATACCTCGAAAAATTAAGGAATCCTAATAAGTCTATATTGAATATCATGGAAATTTCGGGAGTCTTAATTATCCAGAAAAATCCCGATTGAATACACCCATGTTAATCTATTCTGGCTTAATTTTAAATTTTATGTTGCTTGGCTTTCGCTCTGAATAGCTATTATTGTCCATCTTGCCATAGATTGCCTGTGAATGCTCTATCTAACGTATTGCTTCATTCTAGCTGTTGTTGGTAAATTGGTTGTAGATCTAAGATTGGCTTCCGGTTTGTTTCAATGAATCTAGGAAAGTTAGTTGTAGGTAGTTGGTAGCTTGTTTGTTTTGGGTAATTATTCGAAGCTACAATCTTTTGTTTTGTGTTAGACTAGCTTGGTGCTTTAGGACTCTTTCCATTCTGGTTTGCTTAGTTTCTCCTTCCCTTTTCTTTTGTCTGTTTTCCCAGCTTTAGATTTTTTTCAGTTCTCCTTATTCTTAGTCCTTTTCTAAGAAATTCCTTAAGTCTTTCTTCTGTGCTTCCGCTTAGGTTATTTTTGCTTCTTTGTACTCTTAGAACTCTTCTTTTAAGCTTGGTTGACTGTTGGTTTATTGTTGTTTGAGTTTAGAATCTGCATGTTAGGTCTTGATTCTAGTGGTTTGCTACAGTTTAAGTGGATCCTAGTCCTAGTAATCAAAACTTCGGATATCCTTTGCCCTCTCTTTCTGTTACAGTTTCCCTTATTTTCTTGTTTAGTTTAGTGATGTCTAGCCTTAGTTCTTTCCCTACTAGTTCTATCTCATGAACACTCTATCTTGGAATTGTCAGGGTATTGGCTCTTCTAATACCTCCTCCCACCTTCTCAAACCGTGCTTACTTCACAAACCAGATTTTCTTTTTCTGTCGAAAACCAGGTGCAAAGATAATAGAATAGAAAAAACCCTTCAAAACTGTGGTTTTAATAAATAATTTTGGGTGCCTTCGATTGGTCTTTCAGGAGGGCTGGCCTTAGCCTGGTCAGACAATTCCAAAGTAGAAATTCTGAGTTCTAGCAACAGAATGATTCATATCTTGCTTTCTTCCCAGGACCTTTCTTTACCCCCTGAATCTACCATCTCCTTCACCTATGGCAATCCAATCAAAAAAGAGAGAATAAAAGATTGGATTTTCTTTCAGGATATGGATCAAGTGGATCTAACATGGATCATTATTGGTGATCTAAATCTTACCATCTGCTTCTTACCTTTCAATGTGCTTGTTGTTCAAAACATTATCGAGATTATTGAAGATGTTGGTCTAGTTGATCTAGGATTTATTGGTCTAATTTTCACTTGGTCAAATAAGCAAAAATCTCCAAATAAGATCGAGACTAGACTCGACAGAGTCTTTGCCAATGTGGATTGGATTGCCAAATTTCCACATGCCTCGGTTACTCATCTTCCGACTGTGGCTTCCTATCATTGTCCAAATCTTCTTCTTGTTCAACCTTCTGATAGGGGTCAGGCTATCCCTTATAAATTCTTTTCTCTTTGGCTTGAGTGTCCTGATGCACTGACAATTTTTCAAGAGTGCTGGGATGCTTTCTTTCCTGGCTCCCCTCCTCACAGAGTACGTAGTAAGCAAACTTAAGCTTGTGAAAAAAGACCTGTCTAAATGGAATAGGGAGGTTTTTGGAATTATACAGACAAACATTAAGGCTAAGTTAGATGACATTTCATCAACTCACTCTTCTAACTTAGATGGCACAGTGGATAATGATCTAGAAGTTAAAGTGAAAGATCTAGAAACCTATATGATCAGGAAAAGAAGAAAAATGCAAAGAAAATAACCTTCCGTTTGGTACCGTAATACCAAATTCTTCCACACTTGTACCTTGAATCGTAGGAGAAAGAATAAACTTCAGTCTATTTCAGATAAAGATGGGTCTTGCACTCATCCCATAAAGCTATCTCTTGTGCTCTTACTTCCCATTTCCAGTATATAACATGTGAACCCAACAATGAATCCTTTCTCCCTGTTACTAATCTCTTTTCTAATGAGGTAACTAGTGAAGAAAATGTTAGGTTGATAGCCATACCAACAAAGGCCGGAATATTTAGAGTAGTTTCTAGTATGGCACCAGAAAAAGATTCGGGGCCGGATGGCTTTAATGTTAAATTTTTTAAGCATCACTGGCATATCATAGGTCCTGACACAGTGAGAATGGTGCAACATTTCTTTGAAACCAAATTCATCCTTAAGGAGCTTAACAATACCTTCCCCTCTCTCATTCCCAAAGTTGAGAAGCCTCTTTCCCGACAGATTTCAGACCGATTAGTCTCTGTAAAACCTCGTATAAAATTATCTCGAAACTTTTGGTGAATAGACTTAAGCCTGTCCTTTCCAAGATAATATCTCCTTATCAGTCGGCATTTATGCCTAATTGTAAGATCACTGATAATATTGTGTTGGCTCAAGAAGTGGTTCATTCCTTGAAAAAGCACTCTGGAAAGACAACGCTGATGGGAATTAAGTTGGACATGAGCAAGGCTTTTGATCGCGTGAGATGGGACTATCTAATAGACATAATGAAAAAGTTAGGCTTCTCTGAAACCTAGTGCAGTCTGATATATCAATGTATCAGCACTACATCTATTGCAGTTCTCTGCAATGGATTCCCAGGGATCCCTTTCTCCCCATCTAAAGGAATCCAACAAGGGGACCCTTTGTCCCCATATCTTTTTTCTTCTTTGCATGGAAGGTTTAACCAGAATTATGAAACTTAGTGAATCTCAAGGTAAAATTCATGGTGTTATAGGTCCTTCTCTATCTCTCACCTTCTTTTTGCGGATGATTGCATCATGTTCACTAATCCTACCCTTCTTGAAGCAAGAAATGTAATGGATATCATCAACACTTTTAGCAAAGCTTCGGGTCAAATTATCAACTTGGAAAAATCAGGTATTTTCTTTTCAAGAATCCCAAATAAATTTAGCAAGATGATCATTAGAATCCTCAAAGTAAGGAAGATTAGAATGACTGAGAAATAATTAGGTACACCTCTTTTCATAGGAAGTGAGAAAATAAAATGTTTTGATTTCATGGTGCGCCGCTTTCAAGGCAGGCTACAGAACTGGAGAGGTAAGCTTCTCTCTCTGGCAGCAAGAACTATTGTTGTCAAATCTGTATTGGAATCACTCCGCATTTACCAAATGGGCTACTTCCAAATCCTTGTTGACATTATAAAGAAACTGATAACTATCCAGAGACGATTCTGGTGGGGTATCGAAGAAGGTAAAAGAGGATTATTCCTTAAGGCATGGTCCTCCCTCTGCAAACCTGTAGACCAAGGTGGTCTGGGCTTTAGAGACCTGAATGCAAACAATCTGGCTCAGCTAGGAAGGTTGGCATGGAATCTCATCACTAACCCTGATGCTCCTTGGGCTCTAATGTTAAGATCTAAATACTTTCGGAAATGCAGGCATCCTTTAGACCCCAATATCACCACTAAAGGTTCTTGGATATGGACCTGCATCCAGGTAGGTTTAAACCAAATTAGGCCTTATTGTGTGTGGCAGGTGAAAAATGGTAAGATGATTAACATATGGGAGGACTCTTAGATTGAGGGGATAGTCTTATCTAGTCATATTCATCCTCCAAACATAGTAAGAGTCAGTGACCTTTTCAATACCAATGAAAATCGTTGGAACCACCAATTACTATCTAACCTTTTTGACACATCTACTGTAGAGGCTATAGAACTGATCCCTATAAGATTGCATAAACCAGATTCAGTTAGATGGGCTTTACAAGATAATGGTCAGTTTAGCACTTCATCCCTCTGTCAAGCTATAAAAGGTTTTATGCATCAGGAGAACTCAATTTAGGTCAAACTGTGGAAAATAAATTCAGCCCCTAGAGCTAAACTGTTTGCTTTTAAATGCCTTCAAAGGATGGTCTCTATTAATGAAGTACTGAACAAATACATAGGTGTAACAAATGTTTGTTCTTTTTGTGAGCAACACAACGAATCCTTGGTTCACATTTTGTTCAACTGTCCTTTTGCTAGGAGTGTTTGGTTTTCTTCTAGTAAAAACCCATTCCCACCTAACAATATCATCCCCTCGTTGCAACAATGGATGAGTGATTTTAACTCTCCTCCAAATGGTTGGCCATCAGAAAAGGGAGATTGGAATGCCTTCTTCTTGGCAATCATTTGGAACATCTGGAAAGCCAGATGTGAAATGAACTACAGGGGTATTGCCCAAAATCCAAAAGTAGTAGCTTCTAGGGCAATCTCGTTTTGGGAAGAAAACTTGAGAGTGGGACATAAACCTGGTTTACATACTAACTCTAATCTTTATGCAACTTGCAGATGGTCCCCCCCTTTGAGTGGGGGAGGAAAAATCAACATAGCTTATAAATGGAATAAAAATACTGAATTCATTACAGTGGCGCTTATTCTAAGAAAATTAACTGGCTTTTGCAGACAAGTGAGGGTGACAAAGAAGAGGGTAAAGACGCTTGATCATGGCATCGTCCTAGCAGCGCAGGAAGCTTGGATTTGGGGAGCTGCAGAGGACTTTAGAACCGTCTTTTTGGAAACTAATTGCAAGAGATTGACAAAGTTATTGGAAGAAGATAGAGCCAATCTAAACTGGCAAGCCGAAAGTATCTGGGAAGATTTCAAAACTGATTTCCCTAACTCAGGAAACAATTTTATATGTTTAAATATTTGTCTTAAGTTGGTTGGTAAGGCCGCTAATCGTGCGCAAGGAGATTGA
>JAJJMA010333307.1:0-12829 GCA_023529015.1 Papaver nudicaule
CTTCGGTCCTTCGACAGAAGTCCGAATCCTTTCCTTCCGAGTGTTTGCTTCGCTTGTTATGTGACCTTGTCCCTCCTTAGGCTGGTCCGAGATCTCGCCGTCAATCCTCTCGGTATGGTTAGGTTTTCTGGATGCGAGACACGTGCTCCGAGGGGTTTTACCCCCTACAACGCACCTCATGTCCGAACCATTGTAAGCGCACACTCTTATGTATATGAATGCGTGTTTTTAAATATTATTTCAAACGTTTTGATCTCTTATTTTTTTATTGGGTTTAATGTAGACATGGTCGGATAAGGAAGAAGCTTTCCAATGGGCTATTGCACATGCTAAAAAGAAGATGTGCATGATAGTCAAAGGAAGTAATGGGACCTATAACTGTTTTCAATTGTTGTGCGAGTGTAGTGGATTGTATAAGAGTCATGCAAAAAAAAGGCACCGTGCGGAAGCTTAGGAAGATTAATAGGAAGACCCCAAGAACCTTCACAAAGAAAACGAGTTGCCCTTTTAGACTCCAATTTACTCAAAACAAGGAAAGTGGGTTATGGTTTTTGAAGACGGTGATAAGCGGTTGTCACAACTACGATCCTCCCGAGAGTTTTCATAAACATGATTTAGCTACAAGGTTAACTCCACATGAAAGATCTTTGGTGGAAGGGATGTACGAAAGAAATATACCTCCTCGTGATATTCTTGGCAACCTCCAACATATAAACCCGGAAAATTGTTCGAATTTGAAAACAATTTACAATGCCACCGCTAAAGCGAAGAGTATCAAATGGCAAGGTAGGTCCGAGATGCAACAAAAATTGTTTGAAGCTTTGAAAGACAAATTCACTTGCTACTTCGAGGAGGATGCGGATCACAAAGTGACTCACATGTTTGTTGCTCATCCGGAATTCATAAAATTGGCACGGTGCAATCACCAAGTTCTATTGTTGGATTTCACTTACAAGACCAACAAGTACCATCTACTTCTTTTTCATTTAGTTGGTCAAACATCTAGAAAGCAACCTTTTACCATCGACTTTTGTTATATGACGGACGAGATCGAGGAAAGCTATGTTTGGGCATTGGAACAATTGAAGTATATATACCATGAAGATCATTATCCTAATGTCATCATTACCGACAAAGAGCAAGCCTTGATGAATGCGATCAAGAGTGTTTTTCCGGATGCTCACAACATGCTTTGCACTTTTCACGTATGGTATAGTGTACAAGTAAAGTGCAAGCCTCTTATCACACAAACAATGAAAGAAGAGTACATCAAAGCTAAGAAACTACCGGGAGCGAAAATGAAGAAAAGGTTGGAGGAGTTGAAAAAATTGGAAGAGTTCAACAAAGATGAATGGGCAAAGCTCTCGGTACAATGGGATCACTTGGTTTGGGCACTCACAATCAAGGAATATAAGGAGAAGGCAAGGGAGATGTTGAGCTATTGGGGTCGTATCCCCAAAGTTAAAATGTACTTGGAGGATGAATGGTTTGTCCCTCACAAACATCGGTTTGTTGCGGCTTTCACCAATCAACACAAGCACTACAAGAACCAAGCAACAAGTTCCGTGGAGTCCTCTCACGGCCGGTTCAAAACCAATCTTTTAAATGGTGATGGTGGATTTGTTAAGGTTTATAATGCCATGAAAAGGTATTTTAAAGCTAATCTGAATACGATTAAGGGAGCTTTTGAATCGAATCGATTGCATATGCATACCAAATACCTTAACGAACCTTGACTCGAAGGGATCACCCATTTTGTGTCTCATTGGGCTATCGAGCAAGTCATGAACGAACGAGAGAAATTAATTAATGGGTGAATACGACCCCAATGTGTGTATTTGGCCCAACATGTCCTCCATGGAACTCCCATGTTGCCATAGATTTGCGACTTACGAAGACGGTGTGATCCCACTTGGCGAGATCGATCCATTTTGGAGGCAACTTTCATTCCAAGAACAAGTCCTCGATGACGGTTTTGGGGGAAAGTTTAATGAGACATATGAATATGAAGCAATGATGGAGTATTAGAAGGACATTAATGTGGGACAAAGACAATCTTGGTGCGCACGATTTCGAGCATGGGCTTATGCACACACTTGATGTAATCTTTTTGAACCGGATAAAAAGAAGAATATTAGGTCAAAGACAAGAGACCCCTCCGCCATTGAGTTGATGAAGCAACGAGAGAGTGAAGACTTCGAGATGATGAAGAACTTGGATGAGGTAAAGGGTTTAGACGACATGGATTGCACCCTTCAAGCATTTGTCAACAACAACAAGAAACGTAAACGACCTCTAACCTTTTAAAGCTTCAACAAGTCGTCAACCCAATGTGAAGGAGACTCCAACAAAAGGGGATGTGAAGGGCAAAGACAAGGGGATTCCAACACAAGGGAATGTGAAGGGCAAAGACAAGGGGATTCCAACACAGGGGAATGCGAAGGGCAAAGATGTGAATGGCAAAGGCAAGGGTTTGGCAACATCCCCCGAAAAAACAATAGTAAGGATACCAATCAAAGTTTTGAAGAAGAATCGCACCCCGGTAGTGAAGAAGAGAAGCACCCCGGTAGCTAAGGAGGAAAGCACCCCGGATGTGGTTGTTGAAGAGCTTGACAATAGGAGGGTTTTTAAGCATGGAAAGGAGGTACGTCGCGAACCTCGTGGAATGTATAGAACCCCTCTGGATGAACTTGGTAACATCCATAGGCCTTACCACATGATTTATTATGAGTGGATGGAGCAACTCCCCTCTATAATTCATGACTACATAATCTCCATGGAAGATGTAGAGGGCGATGGAAATTGTGGTTACCATGTTACATCGGAACAACTAGGACCCTTTCCCGGGGTGAACCAACCCACCTATGTTAGGATGATGTTGCATGCAAGATTAAATAGCGATCCGGATGTTTACTACATTTGTTGTCGGGTCCCGGAGACGACAATGATAGACTAGAGGCAATGAATAGGAGACTCATTGGGGAAGGTGATCTTATGTCAAGTGGAAATTATATGGCATTTCTGGAATGCGGAAACTTAATTGCCGATGAATTCAAATGCGTTGTTCACTACTTCTCCTGTGGTGGTAATAACACGTACGCTCCCCACTATCCGAGGTATAGTCAAGAACATGGAGATCTTGGCAAGCATAGACGTCTTTTGATTGCACAAATTGGAGGCAATCATTTCATAGGCCTTAAGTTAGAAGTTGGTTGTCCATTACCACCGTTGTCCCCTACAACTTTGCACAAAGAGATAGCTAAGGAATGGTGTGGACAATACGAGACGGAAATGAACACTTGGGATGCTTTGTTATCGTCGCAACGAGCCCAACAACCCCAACAACTGTGTAGAGATTTGACCGGTGAAGAAGATGAAGAAGAAGCTTGAAGATGTTGGTCAATCTTTTTGTTGGTGATAAATCTTTTTTGTTGTTCCTTTTGTTGAATCATGATGAATGTATTTTGGATTATGGAAATATTTTGGCAAAACCTTCATGTTTTCAAGTTTTGTTTTATGAAATTCAATACTTACGGCTGTCATTGTCTAGCCGTATGTTCCATTACGGATTCTTCCTAGTGCTCCATGGAAGATGTAACTTAACTTACGACTGATACAAGGGTAACTTCAGTAGCCGTAACTACTCCTGTCCGACCAAAAAAAAATTATGCAACATACATTTTCCAGCAAATAAATGCTTTTTTAACTCTTACATAGATGCCTTACATATTATTTTTTACCACCATCACGACTTACTTATATCAAGTCATCATTGCTACCGTGAAGATTCACAAAAAACTTCCTACATTGCCTATAATGAGCTTCATATTTGAACTCATTTTTGTGCAATCGAAGCCATTCCATTAGAGCCCTCTTGACAATGTCTTCATCGGTCTCACCCTTAAAACGACAACATCGGTTGATAAATGCCACTAGTTTCATGAATTTACGAACCCGTCTTTGAATTTTAAACCATCGACACAAAAGCGCATATTTTGTCTGTGTCATTGGGTTTTTGGTTTCTGTCCAAAAATCAGCAGTAATGTCCCACCAGGTATCCGGAGGCAAGCCGCACTCTAAGTTTCCTTTGAAAGCCCGAAATTGCTCCTTCGACGGATAGAAATTATGTAGTTTGCGCAAAGAAAAAAATCTTCCTTCTGTGTAAACTTTGAACCAGCAACAGGTCGGTGAGCCATTTTTAGATTACTAAAGTTAGAGTAAAGAGATAAAGGTTAGTATGGAACAAAAGAAAAGAGACTTTGGAAGAGTTTGGTTTTGGAATGTGAGAATTTTCTGAATAAATGGTTGGGTTTTATAGGAAAACAATGTCCAACGGCTCTAAGCTTTTCAAAAAAGAGTCGTTGAGCCTCTCAACCACTTGTTACAATTAGTTTAATACATTACTATTCAAAAATTCAAAATTTGAATTTTTTACTTACGACTGAAAACGATACAGTATAACCAGACGTAGATAACTTACGGGTACCAGATACCTATCTACGACTAGTAACTTTGCGACACAAGGTTCACTGAACTTTACCAGACTTACGGCCACTAACTGGCATTCACACCATGACGTAAGTAGTTTACGGCTACTAACATGCATTCTGACATTGCTGTAACTCACTTACGGCCTGGCACCTGAAATCGTTTGCAGACGTAAGTCTACCTGAAAACACAAATACCTTTTCCTGTCACCTATCAAAAATGAATAATCAAACAAACACCAAATAATCCATTAACAAAAAGAAACATCCATCCATAAACTAAAGATCAAACATCCATAAACTAAAGTATCCCTAATATCCTAACAAGCTAAAATAACATGCAAATTCATAACACAAGTTTTTGACTAATAAAAACATAAGTTTTTCACTCATAGGCCTTTTTTTTGTTTTTTGCAGCACGGCCTTTTGCTCCAGCTCAAACCCCACGAGTGCGAGGACCATCACCGGGAGCACAACTACCACTTGGTTCACCAATGCGAGGACCACCACCTCGAGTACGACGTAGTTTAATAGCCTCTTCCACAATATCTTCTTCTTCAGTTTCTTCATCCGATACTTGAGGAGGCTGGCGAGAAGATGAGGATTCACGCGACCTCTTGGTACCCCTATCGAGGTCTTGAAAAAGCAAATTCCCTTTGGGTGTAAGGTCATGAATTCCTTCGATTTGGTTCTTAAGGACTACCTGTTTACTGGTGCTCATTATTTTGCCACTAGAGATGTGGGCACACATACTCTTTACCAACATTTCCGCTCGTTTTTGCAGCAAATAACATAAGTAGGATTAGTTTATGACCAATGAAAACTACGATGAAATAACTATGATGAATTTATAGTGTGCATACCCCAATTTTGGCCATTTTACTCAACAACTCCAAGGATTTCTTCCCCTTCCCTTTAGCGGCCTTCTTGAGTTTGGCTTTCTCTTGTTCGATCCATCGGATTGCTTCCGGATCGTGGTTGATCACATAAGGATGACCCCAAGAGTGGAACCATGGCAAATAATCTGGTGTGGTATTTTTTGTGCCCAATCCAGGAATCAACTCGCCTCTAGGGATTTTGTATTGTGGTTTATGACGATTGTTCCATACAGTCGTTGATGGAGTTGGAGAATATGTCATTTTGATGTAGTTGTTGTCAATTTTAGTACCATCCTCTTGCAATTTGAAGTTCTCATGATGAACAACAGTCTGAACAAAACCAATTTGACGGAGACATCGCCTAGGATTAGTCATCACAAACTCATGAGGATGATAGATAGGCCCGTTGTAGTCAACAAGTGGTGAAAGCTCGCGATTGTCTTCCCCCGTCTCCGGGTCTATACGCATGTAAGAATCAAACACCACTTGGGATGCATCCAAGGCGTATAACTGTTCCCTCAACCACTATATCTTCTGATGCTTCTTTCTTACTTGGTTTTGTTCGAAGGGATACTTCATACCAGTCGGGCGATCGTCATTAGGATCATCATCCTCATCATCCTCCTCATCCTCATCAACCTCAGGAATCTTGTCCTTCTTCCAGTGTCGGTTATTTGGTGCCGTATCTTAAGTGTTGGAAAATGGTCATAAAACCATGACTGAAATTGAAAACATAACGTTGGGTTACAAATCAAATGAAAATGAACATAACATATTACGATAAAATAAAGATGGCAAATCAAAAATTACCTGTAAAATACCACATTTCCAGCAATGTTGCTAGCACCCGCCCTCGAGGCCTTTCTAAGACTGTCTAAGAGAAAGGCAAGGGTTGCCGAACCCCACGAATAGTCGTGGGTGCCCTTAATGGTCCTCAACAACTGAAGGCAGCCAATATTCACCCGGTTTCCACTCTGGTCGGGGAAGAAAATGGTACCAAGTTGGTACAACAAGAAAGCTATGGCCACCTGGTTAGCCCTATCATCAGATTGTTCCGAGGAGGCTGTACCTCCGAACTCAAGCCTTAACCTATCAAGCCTTACCTTTCGAACCAAGTCTTTTCTTCCGGTTTTTCTTAAGTCTTCGTCAGTTTGTGCTGAAGCAATATTGAATTCCTCCTCACATTTGGCTTGGTCCCACCCAAGAGTGTCGAAACATAGCTTATACAGTAGTGGCCAAGCCATCCTTTCATTGTACCCTTCGTGAACCGCTTTTCCTTCAATTTCGAGGCCGACAATGGACTTCATATCGTCCAAGAGGAGAGTCATCTCGCCGAAGCCAAAATGCAAGGTGTCGGTTACAGGATAGTATCTCTCTCTCAAAGCAGCAGTCACAACACTGTCATGGACAACCTGGGAATTCTGAATGCCAGGCCACAATGCTGAAGCCTTAACCAGTTTCTGAACCTTTTCGCATTCTTCAGTAATGCGCCAAATCGCGCCCTTTTGGTGCTTCAAATATATAGCTGCATTTTTATGATCCTAAATACAAAACGTTTCAATTTTAGATTTTGAAAGTAAGAGTATAGTAAAAACAATTATAAGTGGGATAAGTATTGATTCATACCTCTTGCTCACAAACTTTTACAGCCCATGAATGCTCGTAACCAATTAACACACTTGGATCCTCCGCCTCACCCCAACGTCTTAAGTCGTCATTTTGTGGCAAAAACCGTCCTTTGGAATATTTTGGTATCTAGGTCCAACTTTCTTAGGTTTCGTCCTTTCTTTTGTTTGTGGTGGTTGTTGAGACGAGCTTGCTTGTGCTGGCTGTTGAGACGAGCTTGCTTTTGTTAATAACAGATTTGGATGTGGTTCCTCAGAAACTACATCAGCATCAGTTGGAGCAACATCCTCCAATATTTGTTCACTGCTCCTACTTCCACCCTCACCTACCAGGCCTACCCTTGCACCTCTATTGCCGGCGTGCAAATTAACACCCCCACGAGCTGGGGGGAAGTGACAGGGGTTAAGTCATTAGCTCCCTTTTTCTTCCTCCTGAGGTAAACATGAGGTGAACAAGGACTGTTTGGAACAATATAACCAAATAAAGCAATTACTTACGGCTACAAAAGGATTGAAGCAGGCAAACGTAACTAACCTACGGTACTGATGTGGATATCGTAAGAAGACGTAAGTAACTTACGACTGCAAGTTATAAGGCATTAGCAGCCGTAACTAGTTGTCATTCGGAATCCAAAAGTTACAGGAGTACCTACGGCTGCTAAGGCAAAAATGTTTGGCGACGTAACTATACTTACGTATGCCAATATATACCTATGGATGCTAACCCTGCGATACAACTCTAGTTTCACTTAAGGAACTTACGGCTACAACCGTGAAACCTACGTAGCCTTAACTAACACTATAACCGCTATTTCGCCCTAAATCAAGTTCTAAAAATTAATCTAAGCAACAAAAATTGAAATTGGAGAGATGGGTTTTCAATTCTTACCTCTGGGAAACCATTTATGGGTTGGATTGAAATTGTTGAGGCGGTTGTAGTGGAGGTGGTAATAATTGCGGTGGGTTTTCGGAGAAAACCGCTCTTGGTCGAGTGGGTTGTTATTCCCCCTCCTTTGGTTTTGATTTCTTCGTCATGCTTTTATAGAATTTAATCGCCGATGAAAGTATTCGTAATCGCCAATTAAGCGAGACGAGGAAATAAAAGAGAAGAAGACAAAGAAAGAAAGGAGACGCGTAGAAGAAGAAAAAGAAGAAGAAGAAGATGAGAAACGTTTGAAGCCCCTTTGCCGTTTTATTAAGGGTTATATTGCACACGTGTGTGTTCCGCACATGTGGCCAATTGGGGTCCAAATAGAGAGCATGTGTTGTTTCTGCGGGTGTAAATAGTAAATACAACATAACTACTAATTTCTTTCAAAATATAGATGATTATAACTACTAATATTCAACCATTAAAACACATAATTGGTTCACCCATAGATGTTTAAGTTTACACATAACATAAAAGAAGAAGAACCGTACTCAACACATAATCAAAATCAACTAACATTTCCAGTTCCAAACCACGTTCGGCTGCGAATTAGTTCAAAGCTCGGTCCGCCATTGGCCTCGACAAGTGGACGAAGACGTTCTACAGCAACACAAATTCTATTGCGACAAGGAACGTTGTTCACCTCACCAACTTTCTTGTGTCGAAGATTACGAATTGGTCGTGCATTAAAATCACAAGTGCAAGGGATATAGCTGGGGCCAGGATCATTATCATCGCTTAGTGGTAGAATATTGAGACCCGGTGATATTATGGCAGGTAGATACTCCCTTTCTGCACCTTGTTGTGGAAGTTGCTCAATAACTTGCCTAGTTTCATTTGGTTCAATCACAACACTTGATTCTGGAATGTCTTGTTGCGTTGTTTCAGTGGGTGCAATCAAGGGACTTGTTTCTGGTTCTCTGATGCACAAAATATAAGAGACATAAGGGAGAAATTGGTTGTTAGTGTAACTTACGTATAAGAAGTCAAACACTTTAGTAGCCGTACATATACTTACGACTACTAACTTCTACTTACGGCCTGTAACCTTGCGACAAAAAAATTTTGATTCAAAAAGGACTTACGGCCACTAAGTAAATTATCGGTATAAGCCGTAAGTAAATTACGACCTCTAATGTAAACTTACGGCTTGGATCTGAAGCTTTAATGGCAACCTTACTTACAGCTAGTTGTTCTTCAGATGGCAGCCGTAAGTACCTCTGGTTCACGGATTTTGATTATGATGGAGTGAATCTTACCTAGTTTTCAATATAAACGAGGGGATTTAGATGCTTACATTATGTGCTCCATTGTTCCAGCATTGTTAGTTGCTTCCATGGTAAAAAAAAATATCAAAAACAGAGGCGGTGGAGAATGGGGAAGGGGGAGTAAGAGAGGAGAGTAGAGGGATATTATGATGTTTTGATTTTTAATGTTTGGTTTTTTTTTATAAGTAAGTATTTTTGTTATAATTAGGATGAGGTATAATTAGGTGGGATATAAAAGGATAACTTAGACATTTCACGAGGTTTAGACACCCCTTAAAAAATTGGGTGGATATTTGAAGTAAAAGTCGAGGGGCTTCAATTTTCTTGAAGCCCCAGAATCAGCGCTCTTATAAAAGGGGCTTGGAGAACAAATTTTGAGAAGCCATGTTTTTAACTTACAAATGCAAACTCTTTCGGTGGGGTTACAGAGTTACAAATGCGAACTCTTTCGGTGGGGTTACAGAGTTTTGTGGTGAATCAGTATCAAGTTTTCAGAAAATGCTAAATCCGTGATTTTCCGAGGGTTTGTGGAATCAAAGCCAGTATACATTGATCTTCATAACACCAAAATTATGCAATTTGGGACATTTCAGATTTCTTGTCATACCAGCTTTGTAAAACCAATATGCTAATAAAATTTCCTTATTGTACAGAAGCAGAAATACTAAAAGGGAGAAACATTTTATTTTTATGTCTTCTCTATGGAATTTGAACTCTGGGGACAAAGAAATAGTATTGCCTTCCGAGGACAGGAAGAAGAAAGGTGATGAACTAATCATAGACATTGAACTGACCATTCTTTTGTGGGGGTCAGCTTCAATGATCACTAATACCCGAACTGCTAGTAAAACATGTTCCAGAAGATGTACACTCTTTTTCTTTTACACAGTGACACATCTATGCTAAAACTTCTTTGTAGGGTTTTAAGTTTGGGGGAGTTTATTTAAAAAAATCTGCCCAAATAAAGAAACAGATATT
Source organism: Papaver nudicaule (assembly GCA_023529015.1). Taxonomy (NCBI): domain Eukaryota; kingdom Viridiplantae; phylum Streptophyta; class Magnoliopsida; order Ranunculales; family Papaveraceae; genus Papaver; species Papaver nudicaule. The sequence continues at coordinate 10,168 of JAJJMA010333307.1, forward strand.
AGACCGTGTTAGGATCCCAGATTTTATCGTCAGGGTAAGCAAATATGGAAAGACTTGTTTTGGGGCGGATTAATTACGGAACCAAACAATAGATGCACTCTCAAAATGCCTTTTAGGAAATTAGCAGGTCATATTATTCCACAGTTACCGTGATCCGTTTCAAGTTGATAACATGTCTTACAGAAAGCATGAAGTAACAGAGAGGTCAACGAGTCTATATAAGTAGAGCTACTTCCTATAATAAGCAAATCAAAAGTATCCATACATTTCTGAAGTTAACATAAAGTGAGTTGATTATCCATAAACTACTAAGGAGAACAAACAGTAAATATCACACGCATACCTAAAAGTCATCTATGAAGGTGTTGCATTAAAAGGATGGGTATGCAATCACAGAAAGTTGTATGCAGGGATGTTGTGCTTCTACAAAATACTCACCTCGCCTGTCATTTATTGCAATATTGGCTGCTGTGCAACTTCGCCTGCACCACAAATTGATTTTACTGAAACCAAACTGCCGACATAAGTGCACGCATTGTTCAGTATTTGACAACCACTTGTATCCAGGAACCTAGCATTTCCATTCCTTGGGTTATACAAGATTAAATCCCCATTATACCTGGTTAACTGGTTTAAAGGCTTACCAAGTAATAAGATATCACCATTTTTTAAAGATTGTACTGGTCTCAAATACTCGATATCTTCTTTTAGCCTGCTAACGCTGAAAAGTTTAGTCCATGATTCTACTACTCCATATTTCTTCATAACCCAAACATCCACATTCCCATCACCAACATACCAGGACAAGCAAAGCTTACCATCCAACAAGCCAATAGATGTCTTATAAAAATTGTCACCTTCAGGTGCACCACACAGAGGTATAGGTAGTTGAATTTCCCTGAATCTTTCATCCCCAACATCAAAAGAAAGTATAACCCTAATGGGTTTATTAACTCTGTCACGGGGATGAACGAGCCAATGAAGAGCTCCATTTAAAAACACTCCATGTTTTAGTCCTCCAGATAAAAAAAATACATAAGGAATATCCTCGAGTACTCTCCACAATACTGTTCCTAGAGTATAAATCCAAACTTTAGTACCCTTACCTCTCCCTGGTGTAACTATTTTCACTATCTTGTAATCACCAGTCTTGCAATCATAACCGAACCCATCAGTGTGAACAGAAAGGTATACGACAGGTCCTTGACGAGGTTTATCTGGATCTGGAGCTTGTGGTAATTTCTGATACTCATCAGTAATTGGGTTCCAAATGCACAACAGTTCAGGATCAGACTGGAGGCAAAACAATCCATTACAGTTACCAAGGATTCTAATATAACATTTCCAGTAGTGAAATGGACAATAGTACTCCAACATATCAAATGTAACAATACCATCTCCAGAAATGTTGTGATCAAGGGAAGGAAATGAAGCTGTATTCTGACAATCATGTGAATAATATAAATTTGGGTCTTGTTTTGAAAGGATGAGACTAAAATGATTCATTTGAGCAGAATGATTAACATGCAGTTTGATAAAATTAGGGTTTGTGAAATGATTGCACCACTTTTTGGAGACGCACCTGAATCGCAGGATGGATTTGACTGGTAACCATGTCAGGATGTCCATCACAATCCCCTCCGGCAGAAACTTCCACTTCTCGATCATCTCCATGCTCGCTACCGCTCGAGTCGAGGCTAGGGTTTTACTTTCAAACTCTTTCTAGTTTCTATCGCGCTATTCCCACTCTTCTTGAGGGTTTCTATCCTTATCTCATCGTATTTCGCACTTTGACGCGTGCTATTCTTCTACTTGCCTTTATTCCTTGAGAAACTCTAAAACCTCCTGTATCGCCAAACTTGGGCTTTTTGGTTTGAACAACACCATCGGTTGTGAAACCTAATTAAATTTGGCCCCATGCGTTAGTATTTGGCCCCATGAAATTTTATACATATCCTTTAGAGAAGGATATGTGATGTCTAAAAATGGATGAAAATACTAAGTTACCCTCACTCATTTTCTAATCTAATTTCATAACCACCACCACCATTACCGCCTCCTCCACCACCACCACCACCACCACTACAAAAAGACCAAAAAAAAAAAAAAAAATTACCCCATCACCGCCGTCGCCGCCTCCACTCCTCCCACCATAAATTTTATTAAGGAAATTTTTACCCAGAATCGGCGTATATTGGCCACCACATCAAACGATTGTTCTTCATTTTAAAAAAAACAAGAACAATAATCGGTAGATATACGTTAGTATATATACCGATTGTGAAGTAAAACCAGAATCGGTTTTTATATAGTCATATAAGCACCGATTATGGGCATTTTTAAAAACAGAAAAACTATTTTTTTTTATTTGAAATCGGTGATTGTTGGTGTACTTAAAAAACCGATTATGTATACAATCGGTAAATACTCATTGACATAAACACCGATTAAGTTTAGGTCCGCCCAGAATCGGTACATATACATTAATACAAGGACCGACTATACAGATAAAGTAGCAGTAGCAGTAGCAATTGAAAAGTAGCAGTAGCAGTAGCAATTGAAAATAAAGGTGTCTTCATCCATAATCATTGCATTCAAAAATCTCTAATGAACATTTCACCAAACATTTGTGCATCGAAAAGATAATGAACCCAATCTATAA